>CALNHX010005716.1:2268-101961 GCA_940337035.1 Agriotes lineatus
CTTAGAAACTCATTAAGATAGGACGTTTCTGTAAAAGTGTACATATTAAAATTTAAAATAAATGCCATGCCATAGAGTGCCTCTGTACAATATAAAGAGTGAAGACATGGAGACAGGGAGCACATTTTCTATTGGTCAGTGCAACCAAATGGGGCAAACAGACATGTACATAATGTTGGAGCTTCCAGGCATGCACCCTAGTAAGGGAGGGGTGAGCGCGGCAGGGCGGCTCCAGGTAGTTTTAAGTAAGAAGTAGTCGTTAAGTAACTGTACATAGTAAAAGACGGTCTCGTACCAGTTCGCAGCACATCAGCTGAGAAACATAGCCCAAATCAACGGCACATCGGCTGTAAAGGGTTAATAAAGTTTCTGTAATATACTGGTGCTTTTTTTATTTACGTTATCGAATAACAAACACTAACATTTGGTCCTTCGAGCCGGATCACCGGTAAATTAATTTAAAAAGTGTGTTAGTTCGTCGAAATTCCTGGAAATCGAGCTCCATCAGCCGCACAACAGCAGCACCAACGAGGGACGTTTTCCTATTGCACATCAGCAGCTTCAAGACGACGACTCCGATCAAATTCTCTGCATATCAGCAGCATCAAGGCCAATTACATCAACTACACATCAGTAGAAAAACGGAGGGCATTAGGTCAAACAGGTCAGTGATCCTTTCCATAACTCTATTTCACCCGTCCTATCATCGGAGAGTGTATATCTTTGTCGCCGTGCAGTCTATTCTAATATTTAATTGATATGGCGGCGGAATTAGGAACCTTGATTCACAAACGGGGTTATGTTAAGGCTAGATTGACAAAAATAGCAAATTTTGTAGGTAATTTTGAACAAGGGGATAATGTTAATCAGTTGAAGGTACGACTTCCCATGTTAAAGGAGATTAACGATCAGTTTAATAGCTTGCAAATGGAAATCTTAATGATTAATCCAGATTTGTCAGAAAATGAGGATCAGGATAATTTTGACACGCTGTATTTTAATACAGTATGCGCAATTCAATCAATTTTGGAAGATCATACCGGTTCTGCGTCACAGAGAGTTCCTGCAGAAAATTCGCGTGAATCGCAATTTAATATCAAATTACCAATTTTAAATTTTCCCGAATTCTCCGGAAGGTATTCAAATTGGAGAGCTTTTTATGACACCTTTAAATCGCTAATCCACGATAACCACAAATTAAATGATTGTGAACGTTTTCACTATTTAAAATCCTGCCTTAAGCAAGAACCTCTGCATGCAGTTGATGCATTGCCTGTATCCCAAGCTAATTATACCTCTGCTTGGGAAATTCTAAAACGAAGGTATGAAAATAATAGGTTAATCATACAAGAGCATGTTCAGTCTATATTAAAATTGTCAGTTATTTCTAGACCATCTCATACTTTGCTGCGCCAATTGGTAGACAAGGTAAACTCAAACATGGCAGCATTAAAGGTTCTAAATTTACCTGTTGATTCTTGGGATGCACTTATTGTTCCAATTTTGAGCGAAAAATTAGATTATACCACTAACAAAGAGTGGCAATCGTGTCTAAATAGCGAGATTCCAACTTTAAAGGAATTTATAACATTTTTAGACAAACGATGCGAAGTACTCGAATCGTTAAGCTCTTTAACAAGGCCACATCAGGCGAATCCATCAAACAAAGTAAGCTTAAGGGAAAAACCACCTCGTCATGCTTCATACTTGAATATCAACAAACCGTCGTGCTTTCAATGTAAACGCAATTCGCACAACATATATCAGTGTTTAGAATTTTTAAAATTAAGTGTTCCCGATCGCCTTAAGCAAGTCGAGAAATTCGATTTATGCTCAAACTGTCTCAGAAATAATCATAAAACAAATGATTGCCGATCGACCTTAAAGTGCCGCGAATGCAAACAAAGGCATAATAGTTTGTTACATGTAGTTCAAAATGTTACAACGTTAGCAGAGGTTAGCAGTGCCTCTCAATTGAATGAATCTGAAATAGTGCCATCAACATCAATGATATGTTCAAACAAGGACATTAATACGACTGTATTGCTATCAACCGCTTTAGTCAATGTCAGTGATAGCAAAGGAAACTTGCACGAAGCTAGGGCGCTTTTAGATGTAGGTTCTCAAAGTAATCTCATAACTGAGAACTTAGCAAAAAAATTATCTCTGAATCAAGTGAACACAAATATTACAATTGCGGGTATTAATCAAGGTCTCAGTTACGTCAAAAAAATGGTAGAAGTCTCTGTCAAGTCCCGTCATAATAATTTCACTGCAGAAGTGCAATGTCTTATAGTACCGCAAATTGCACAAGATATTCCGTCGCGATCATTCAGCAGGGCCATGGTTCAAATCCCCGTAAATCTCAATATTGCTGATCCATATTTTAACCAAGCAGGCCCCATAGATTTATTGCTAGGTGCCGGGCTATTTTGGGAAGTTCTTTGTGTGGGCCAAATACGAACGAACAACCATCAACCTTTCTTACAGAAATCGCATTTTGGATGGCTAATCGGGGGCTCAATAGATTTTACTTTAAGTACCACAAGAACTTCGTGCAACCTGAGTACCGCAAGCAGATTAGAAAATAGCTTAACTAAATTCTGGGAACTTGAACAATACTCATGTCAAAGACACTTGTCTGCTGAAGAAATAAATGTGGAAAACCACTTTAGGAGCACTTTTCATCGGGATGTAAATGGTCGGTTTGTAGTAAGACTTCCGTTTAAAAACGATAAGCTGGCCTTGGGCGCGTCTTACCAAAATGCGTTAAAGCGATTTTATAATTTAGAGCATAAGTTAAACTGTAAGCCAGAAATAAAGCAGCAATATATGGATTTTATGACGGAATACAAGCATTTAAATCACATGGAAGTGGTTCCGGAACATCAATTAAACGTGCCGAGTTGCTATCTTCCTCATCACGCGGTGTTTAAGGAATCTAGTTCAACCACCAGGCTAAGAGTGGTCTTTGACATGTCGGCGAGGACTAGCAACGGGTCGAGTTTAAACGACAATTTAATGTGTGGACCAGTGATTCAACAAGATTTATTTTCAATTTTGACGCGATTCAGGACCTTTCAATATGCGTTAACGGGCGACATAGCAAAAATGTATCGCCAAATACAAATTCATCCGCAGCAGGCTGATTATCAAAGAATATTATGGCGAAATAATTCCAATGAACCCCTTCAAACATACAGGTTGCTTACACTTACATATGGTACGAAACCAGCCAGTTACATCGCAACTCGATGTTTGCAAGAACTAGCTTTACAAAATCAAGTTAATTATCCTCTAAGCAGTAAAGTTATAGGTCGCGATTTTTATATGGACGATCTCATTACGGGCGGGAATGAATTAAATGCGCTAATAACGCTAAAGGATGAAATAATTGACATTTTGGCACAAGGGGGGTTCGAATTGCGTAAGTTTGCTTCGAATGAAAAACAAATCCTTTCGGGAAGTAGTGGTATAAGGCCAGATAGTGTAATTAATTTAGATAAGAATGGAGAAACTAAGACGCTAGGATTAATTTGGAATTGTGATGGTGATTTTCTAAAATACGAAATTAAAACACACACACTATGTAGTAAAATTACTAAACGTTCGATTTTATCCGCGATAGCTCAGATTTTTGATCCTTTAGGTCTTATAGCACCAGTATCGATGAAAGCAAAGATTATAATGCAAAAATTATGGTTATTGAAAATAGCTTGGGATGAGAGCGTACCCATGGATATTCATTCGACGTGGACTGAATTTTTAAGTCAACTGTCTTATTTAAACGATTTACAAATCAATCGTAAAGTAGTGTCGTGTTTTCCTTTCAAATCAATAGAAATCCACGGCTTTTGCGATGCCTCAAAATTAGGTTTCGGAGCTGCGATATATATTAAGACAATAGGCACTAATAATGAACATAGTTCTCAATTATTGTGTGCCAAAAGTAGGGTTGCGCCGCTGAAAACAGTCACAATACCGCGGCTAGAGCTATGCGCTGCTTTATTGTTAGCTAAATTAATGGATAGCGTTAAGAAAACGCTTAATTTAGACATTAAAAGGGAATATTGTTGGACTGATTCGACTATTGTATTAGCGTGGTTAGCGACAGAACCTAATACGTTAAATACTTTCGTCGCAAATAGGGTGTCTGAAATTCAGTCATTATCTCAAATAGAAAATTGGAGCCATATAAGGTCGCGGGATAACCCTGCAGATGTTGTTAGTAGGGGTCTGCTACCTAGAGAATTAATCACCGATCGAACGTGGTTCTTTGGTCCGACGTGGTTGAATCAAGAATACCAACAACCAACTTTAGAGATAGGGAATGTTGAGATTATAGAGAAACGCAAGAAGGTTATAGCCTTTACAACAATGAATGTAGAGACGCAGTTCATTGACAAATTTTCATCTTTTTCCAAGCTACAGCGCGTGATAGCCTACTGTTTTAGATTTATTCAAAATTGCAAAAACAAGACAGATGCAAAATCAGGGCCGCTGGCATCTAATGAACTGCAAAAGGCTACGTTTGCTTTAGTTCGCATTGTACAACAACAGGCATTTGCAGCTGAGAGATGGCAATTAAATAAAAACGAGGTAGTGGACAAATGTAGCCCATTAGCTTCTTTAAATCCCTTTGTAGGCGACGATGACTTAATAAGGGTAGGTGGTCGACTAAGAAATGCAGCTATATCGAATGATGTAAAGCATCCCATAGTTCTGCCTAAAAATCATCACTTGACCAGATTGCTTATTATCAGTGAACATGAGCGTCAATTGCATGCAGGGGCGCAAGCTACATTAGCGGCATTAAGGCAGACATATTGGATTATAGCGGCAAAAGGTGTCATAAGGCAAATCATTCATAAATGTATGAGATGTTTTCATGCAAAGCCCCGTACTATTGTGCAGAAAATGGGTGATCTTCCCAAAGATCGGTTGCAATTAACACGTCCTTTTTTAATATCAGGAGTGGATTACGCAGGACCCATTTTGGCCAAACAGGGTCGCGGACGCGCTAAAAGAACCATAAAAGTTTACATTGCGTTATTTGTATGTTTTGCCACTAAGGCAGTTCATTTGGAGGTAGTGAGCGATTTAACATCAGCATCGTTTTTAAGTGCGCTTAAACGATTTATCGCAAGACGTGGTCATATATCACGCATATATTCAGATAATGCGTCTACCTTCATAGGAGCCAAACGCGAATTGGCTGATTTGGCCCAATTTCTTAAAAATTCTAACTTTCAAAATGAATTGATAAGCACATTAGCTGCTAAAAATATCGAGTGGAAATTCATAGCACCTAGTGCGCCGAACATGGGGGGTTTGTGGGAATCAAATGTTAAGGCGATGAAATATCACTTGAAAAGGGTTATAGGTAACGCGCTATTAACATACGAAGAATTATACACTCTCCTTACCCAAATCGAAGCCTGTCTAAATTCCCGACCCCTCACCCCGCTGACCTCTGATCCTAATGACTTGGCCGCACTGACTCCTGGTCATTTCTTGATCGGGGAACCGTTGATGACAATGGTGGAACCCGATACAACCCATTTAAAATTAAATTGCCTTTCACGGTGGCAAAGAGTGGAGCAACTTCGGCAACATTTTTGGAAAAGGTGGCATAGAGAATATCTGCTTCAACTGCAACAGCGTTCCAAGTGGCAACAAAGGGCGCTCGAAGATATTCGTATAGGAAGAATGGTCATCGTGGCAGAGGACAACGTACCACCTCAACAGTGGCTCTTGGGGAGAATAATTGAGCTTCATCCAGGGGCTGACCAATTAGTGAGAGTGGTAACGGTAAAAACAGTGCGCGGAGTGTTGCGAAGGCCTTTAAACAAATTGTGCTTTTTGCCTCTAAATGAGTGAACATAAACGATTTATGTATTAGTAATAGGGGTATATATTGTTTAATTGTAAGAATCATTGTATATTGTGCTTTAGGTGTAGGAATTGTTTTATACAGTCTTTATTACGTTATTGTACATAATATTATTAATTCTTCTTGTTTCGAAGCCTAAAGGACTTCAAAGGGGGCGGTATGTTGGAGCCTCCAGGCATGCACCCTAGTAAGGGAGGGGTGAGCGCGGCAGGGCGGCTCCAAGTAGTTTTAAGTAAGAAGTAGTCGTTAAGTAACTGTACATAGTTAAAGACGGTCTCGTACCAGTTCGCAGCACATCAGCTGAGAAACATAGCCCAAATCAACGGCACATCGGCTGTAAAGGGTTAATAAAGTTTCTGTAATATACTGGTGCTTTTTTATTTACGTTATCGAATAACAAACACTAACACAGTTTCTTCAATCAATAAAAAAGTGCAGTATGAGTTACCCCATAAACTTCAGCAGCCTGTCTCAGTGACAGCTCTTTTTTCTTTACACTATCGATTGCTTTTTGCATGTCCTCTTCGATAAACTCTGGTTTGGTTCGTTTTTGTATGTAATTCCTCACCATTGTGGAGCTCTATAATGAATAGATTGTTTGATATTACCCACATATCATGATAGTTACAGTAAAAATACTAAAAGAACCAGAACCGGCTGTTCAATGGTGCCCCAGTAACATCAAAATGTTCAAATATAAATAAAAAATTTTTGCTTAATGTTACACTTCAAAAACCACTTACCTTACACTTCTTCAAGACAGTATCACACTATAAAATAGCAACAGTTCAATAAATGCACCTATTTTAAATATAATTCAATTTCGCAGCATAAAACAGGACATTCATCTCACAACAAAACATTACATCTAATAACCTCAAAATCAGTTATCACTTGTCAAGTCACTCTACGCAGTGTTGCCAAATCGAAATAAAGCAGTATCTTTTTCTATATTCATTAAAATGTAACTGTTCAAATGTGCCCCCGTTCAAAGGTGCCCCACTCTCCCCTAAGTAACATCAAGGATTGCCTCATTGTATGGTTGCTAAGATGTTAATTGTAGTTGCATTGTTACCATGAGTTTGAGGGAGAAATAATTTGACAATTGTTATTTTCTTGACAAATTTAAGTGTGACTACTGGTTTAATAAATGGGGTAAGATTAATGATGCACAATTTATATGAGAACTGCTTAGGTGCCAAGTCTTAAATGGGCAAGCTACAGGCAGAAGAGCATTACTAGGGCGTATAGATTTTTAACACCTTCTGATTTACATTGCCATTTTGCTTTCGAAGAAGACAATTTCTTGCGCGCCTAGCATTTGCGATGACAATTAATAAATTACAAGGACAAATTCTGGATGCAGAGGGAATATATTTGCCACAACCAGTATTTAGCCATGAGCAATTATACGTATTAATCTTACATATGTGTAGTTTAGAAAACTTAAAAATTAAAATTTTACCCAATGGATCGCGCCACTCGTTAAATATTGTCCACAAAAAAAGTTTTGTAACTTGCAAAATATTTTTTGTAATACCTACTTTTTTTTTTTACCCTAAGCTCTTCTACCGTTCCCCCCCTGGAACCGCTTTTCGCATTACATCAGGGGGGTGCAGGCGTCACTTAACCTATCATGCCTTAACTAAGTGAGACCCTGAGCGCCCCGACCGGGAGTTGAACTCTCTACCGAGCGCTCGAGTTCCCACTGTGACCTCGACTGCGAGCGGCGGGACCGCTCGCCTATTGAGGCCCCATACCTACTGGTTCAAGACTTCTTTAAGAACTGTTTACTACTACGTAAGCAACCTCTTTATGGCCCGGCCGTAACAAGTGTCCGTAAAGACTACGGCCTGCTAAATTGTGTGCCAAACGTCAAAGTGACGTTTGTCATCTGCTTACAGCCATCACAAAATTGGAAATAAATGACATTTATACACAACAGTTGCAACGTCCTACGCACTCTCAATAATTCTAAAACGTTATTTCACAAATCTAGCGTTTTGATGAAAATAAATTAGAAAAATATAGGTGACCGAATTGTATGTAGGTATTACAAAAACTATTGTACAATACACGTCCGTTAGGGCCTTTACTGCCTCGCCAGTATTATTTGACTCGCTCTTCGAGCTCGTCTCACAAACTCTTCGGCTCGGCCGTAAAGGCTATCCTAACGGACTTCTACTGTAAAATACTATTGCAATGGGACCCACTAGTTAATTGTAAATATGTGAACTACTCTAAGCGGCTAATTTCATTTTTCATATTCGCCCATGTCCAAAAATAGGAAGTGTACTTACGAGTGCTTTATAAAGTTATGTAATAAAGTAATAAAATATATTTTCGATAACCAGAAAACTTTTTGTTATGCATTGATAAAGTTACATATGGCATAATTTATATAATACGTTAACTTGGTTCTCATATATTTCTTTTCTTATGTGTACAGTTTGATTAGATTACAGTTGCGGCGAGCAAAACTTTGACATTTCGCTCTTATTTGGGCTATCTTGCGGCAGCGGCCACCTGCGATGAATACCGATGAATCCGTATTTATTTCCATAACTTCCAGAATTTCAATTGAGATATGTTGAAAGCTCAAAAAGTTTGAATGTCATTTGTTTTCATCCCACTCCTGCGGTTAGGTAACGAAGTCAGTTTGTGTTGCGCCTATAATTGTGATGGTAAATGTACGACATCTGCATAAATCTTGGTTTACATCTTACATGTGTATTGTTTCATATCGTACTACACTGTAACAAGTAACCTACATAAACTAATTATGGAAAATTGCACTGTGTGTCGCAATTGGCCGTTTATTTATACAGTTGCGTAACCTTTATACGGATCCCACTCGTCAGTGACACGCATTTTTGCAATTTAAAGTTGGAGACAGCCTCTAATCAGATTCCATTATACGATACCGCTTTGCTTTCACCGAAACTGATTACGCACGACGCAAATGAAGCGAGGTGCATAGAGATAATATCCGGCTTTCTTTGTTCGAACCTGTGTGAAAAATGTCCCGATGATTTCAGACAAACCGCAGAACGAATACAGAAATGCTTTCTGGCCCTTAGAGAGCGTTTCAGCTTGAAAAAAGGTTATAAGCAGCTTACCATCATATTGGATCTGATAAAGCCTGGTGATTTTTATAGGCTGACCTGCAGGTAGTTGAATATTGCTTTTATTTTGGGCTTGGGTATTCTTGTGAATTATTGATTGCGATAAATCGAAGGTTTTATGGCAATTTTGTGTAGGTCTTATTTAGCGGTATCTCATTGTTGCTTCCTTTTGGGTCTGCCGACGAACACGTTCTTTTGTTGCGCTTTGTTGGTTCGGAAGGCCTTTTCTTATGAGCGATTGTGCCGTTACATTTAGCTTTTAAAAGAAACATCTTTAAATTAAGGTAATCAATTTCAACTTGATTAATAAATCGATGTATTTGTAATACCATTGTCTTATAGGAAGCGGCAACTGGATCAGTTTATTACACATATGTAAAACGTGACTAATCTTTACTTTAGCAATTTATTTTTTTTATATTGATGAAAAAATTTAGTAAAATAATTGCAGTACTGTGGCCGCGCAACCTTCAAAAATTGGAACAAGTACAATAACAATAGTATGAATGAGAAAGCATGTTATGTCTATGCTGAGTAAAATAGCTTATCATAAATGTAACACGTTCTACACAATTTATTAACGCATCTAGCATATGTACAATTCTACACTGAACAGTGCTTCGAATATTAATACGAGTAGATCATCGCATTTAATGTTATTGGGTCCTGAAATGAGAATATAGGAGACATTTGAATTTTATATAATATATTATGATGTCGGTTATGGGTATAATGAATCTTTGAATATGATTATTAATTATTCGAATAAATTAAACAGCCGTAACTACCACACCTTTTCTAATTTGCCCGGCTATGCTGCAATAATGCTTGAATATTTAATTTTAATTTACTCTCATCCTAGGGTTAGGTCGCTACATCTAATTAAAAAATGAATAGAAACTTGCTATGATTACTAATTAACTACGTTTGGCTATCAATCATTATTTAAGGTCCTATTGTAAAATAAACATTTAATTGTAAGCACTTTGTATATCGTTATTTATCTAATGGGATTTGACAACTGGGTTATATTTTTAACTGATGGGAACAGCTACAAAACTAAAATTGTTTCCTTACTTGGAGAATACGTAAACAAGCTGGCAATTTTAATTAATTTTCTCGATGTCCACGCAATTACCGCTGTTGCTATACGATAACAAGGAAATTTAAGTATTTTGCGTCATAAACAAAATATTTCTACCCACGCCACGAACCGGAAGTGACGCGCTAAAGGACGCTAACGAAACACATTCACAAAACTAACACTTTTAGGAGGCAAATCTGACCTTTTGATGGTTTCTCCGTTGAAAATAGGGCTATCGAACTCTCTCTGGAACTTCCACGATGCTCTGGGCCACTCGTTGTTGTTTGCCTGCAGTTAGCAAGGCTCAAATCTGCGCTGGTGAACGGCTGATGCTTTCTGACACCTCTGGAACCGCTTCCAATGAAGCTGGGGCCTCAAATCTCGTACTCCCCTGTGCTACACAGCCGTTGCTCTCTTATTCACTCGTATAGGTTCTAAACCTGGCTGGACCTCCGTAGAATATGCCAAAAACACCACAGCTTCCACTGGACCACGTCGACGCCTCGTATTTTACCTGTGCGGAAGCCCAATGCAAGGCAAAACTTCCACAAATAACTCAACACTCTTAATTAACTTGGGTATTTATTAATAGATAAAATAACTTGATTTTTGGGGTAGCTTGGCAATTTCACAACCAAAGATTTCGAAGATACTACCCCAATTGGTTTTTTACAGTTTACACATTGATAAATGAATTGCCAAGCCTGCTCTGATTTTATTATGTTTTAAACAAAGATAAAGCTATTGAAAGACGTCATTATGCAATTATTTTCATGGCGTATGCTATTTCTTAATAATTCTGAAATTCAAATTATTACATTTACTGAACTTTCTTATGATAAATATTTGTTTTGCTGGTTATGTTATTAATTACTATTGATTATTATGCGTAATATAAAGGCTACTAAAATGTGTTCATAGCAATATATTATTTCTTTCTAAAAAGTTTTAAAAATTAGGGGGTGGAAGAGTGAGCGCGTTTGTTATGGATTTTGTGCTAGAAACTTATCGATTAAATATCTTAATATCCTTTGCGTCCTTTTTACATTTGCTAAAATTTATTGAGTAATGGAAAACTTTAATAAAAGTATTTGATTATCAGCTTTTATCAAATAGGAAAAAAGCAAACATCTATACATTATTTGAAATGAGGGTTCATGTACTTTCGAATGTGTTAAGACTTGTAGTTAATAAAACATTTTTTTTAAATTTAATTTAAAAAAGTAGGCTTTTTTAAATTAATTTCAGTGTGTGACACTTCGCATTTAATTTAGTAATGAACGATTATAAATAATGACGTTTCCTTAGTTACCGGAACTGACCAAGGCACTTGACTAAAATGAAGGCAAATAAAATTCTATACAAAATGGGATTTGAATATTTAATGAAATTTTAAAAAATCTTATAGACAACTCGTGTTAGCGTGCTTATTTTTCACGCGCGTGGAATAAAGTTGCACCTCTAACACTTGCGGTCTAAATAACTATTTGGTGTAGTAAACTAATAAATATTTAACTGACTTCCCAAATCATGTTATTGCATTTTCACTTTAAATTCAACTAATTGAGTTATGCAGATTTAAATTTATGCTTTATATGATTCGTGTTATTTCCAACTGGAGGATTTAGAATTACTGCAATAAAATGTATATAACTGCAAATTGCACGTAATGTGGCATGTTGATGAGATGTGTCATGTGCTCTAAGTCGGCAGCTAACGCGATGAAATATTATTTAAAGCGTAGTAAATGTATAAAAGCATCCCGTTGCTCACATTAGTGCAGTATTTTAATAATTATTGGATCACTAGGGACTAAGTTTATTTGTTTACTCTTTGACTTGTTACAGAATTACAATAATACAAGATGTTTAGAAATCTACTAATATTGACGCATAAGGTTATATACTTCCAGTGCTATTTATAAAAGAAGTACTATTAAGATTTTTATGGTATACAAGTACCGTCGATGCGAGTGAATAATAGTATATTATACATCAAGGTAGCGAAGCGCAGTATTATAACTTGAGCGCATATTAGATACTGAGCGCGAAGGTTATAAGACGATTCGCTACCATAGTGTATATACAATTTTTTGCACTACCAAACGGATACAGCTCTTTAAAACGTCAAAATTAAAATAGTCATATTTGGTAACTTAGCAAATTATTAGTTACCACGGTGAAAATTGTTTATTTTACTTTCTCTTCCTTGGTGGAGAAAATCAACTTCACGACCTAAAGATAGGCCAATAACGGTGCGTTCTGAGACTAGTAGTGCAAAAAATAGATTTACAGCGTACAAATACTAAATGCGTGGTCAGTAGGTATACTTGAAACAACTAAAGAAGAAATTGAGGAAGCCCTAAAAAGTACCAAAAATAACTGCAAAACATTGGGAAAAATAGTACTACAATAGAAATACTAAAAAAAGTGAGCAAATAGTAATATAAATATTACCAGATCTACACAGGGTGGTCCGACACCTATTGCAGGCGCCTAAAAAGGAAAACTACTACAGATAAATAATTTGATCAGGAAGACGCTCTCCAGAAGGTGACATGATTTTATTCTCTTTACAGATGTATGTTCAATTGTTCTTGGCCCTTACATAACAACTTTTTTGATAAAAAACCAAGAATATGTAAAAAAGCATAACAGTATTGACCGCCCATAATTTAACTTAAAAACAATTGAACAATGTGACAATTTCATATTGTTTACTACTGTCAAGAACAGTTTCGCATTATGGATTGCTTTTGCATTATTGAAACAAGTAGTTATTTTTGAAAATTACGTATTCGTGCCAAGAAAAGTTTGAAAAAAACTGTTATGTAATGGGCAAACACAATTGAACATCTGTAAAGAGAATAAAATATTATATTAATTGGTACCAACCACTAGATATAGTGTAATGTCCTGCAAAAGGCAGCTATAGCCTGGTTGTGATGTGATTGTGTGGTTAAGTTAGCGCCGTCACGACACCACAGCTGGAGCGACCGCTTATCTTTTTCAGCTGCGAACATTTCCAGTATCAATTTATCGTGGAATCCTCGAGGCCTGAGAACTGCAACGTCGCGGATCGTGCTCGGTCTTGGATTGTGTTACTAAACCTTGAATGGTGTGGCGCGTGGAAATTTACCACGCACGATGCGTGCTTGCTCTGGTGCCGCGAGACGTCACGGCTTCAACAATGGACCCTAGCAAACTACGTAGTTGCTTCACACCCTGTAAGCTGGATACGTAAACACAGCTTGCATACAAACATATGGAGCAAACTTTAACATTGCAAGTCTTTATTAAGCCGCTTCTATTTATTTCGCCGCTTCAAGACGGCGGCTCTAGGCAACGCCCGCTGACTAGTAAATTTAAGTTCTCAGCGCCCCGCAATGTTTGAAGAATCTTGATTTATAGCTGAATACACATAAATTTAAGCAATGCTCTCACAACGGAACCGTACTTATTCACATTGGACTATGCTCAGTTACAATGTTTAAGCCAAATTAGCAATAAAAACTCATGCAAACAAAAGTTAGGTATATGTGTAAACATTAAAATAAAGCTACAAATTTAATGATCACTATTTTATGGACAGTACACTCACTTTTATATTATTGTATTTCAAACGGTTTGTATTGTAATATATGGTCGATGAAAATAATATACGGTCGGTAAGATAATAAACAGTCAGTAATAGTAAATGTCCGGAAAGGGTATCTTTACCGGACGCGTATGCACAAAGGCGAGGGCTGAGAGCTTGCAAGTCCTGTATAGGACATATCCGGATGAGTTACGAAAATTTTTTAGGCTCTTGTGTTTCTACTTAATTTTACCTAAATATTGAAACATTTCAATAAGAAACGAGCATTATACCTTCGTAAATGTAGAGAGATTTGTAGTTTTTTTTTCTTACAGACGACAGTCAACTAATATTGCACACCAATCAGAACGGCAATTTTTCAAAATAGTTCTGTAAAGAAAAAAACCCAAAATCGTTCTGTAATGAAGTACTGTCCGGCTTACAGCATTGCATGATTTTCAGTGCCGGCGCCTAAAAAATTAATAAATCATCAGTAGAATTAAGAAATGGCAGGTAAAATAAAAACGATCCTCAAATTTATAAACAGGCAGTAAAATTAATAAACGTCAGAAATATAAATAAACTAGCTGGCCCGGCAAACGTTGTTTTGCCCAAAATTAATTTGTCTCTGACACCCGCCCGTTTAACCACTATAGAGTTTTAATTTTATATCATGTTTATCGTCTTGGACTTAAAAATATATGCTACTTTCTAGCTCTACTTTGTAAGCGCGAGGTTCGTTATTTCTGTATTAAATAATGACTAATTAGTTTCTGTCATCCCAGCCCATCTTATCCCATCCCATCCCCGTCCCCGTCCCGTCCCGTCCCGTCCCGTCCCGTCTCCTCCTCTACCATCCCATCCCATCCCTTCCCGTCCCGTCTCGTCCCATTCCTTCCCGTCCCATCCCGTCCTGTCCAGTTCAGTCCCGTCCCGTCCCGCCCCGTCCCTTCCTGTCCCTTCCCGTCCCTTCCCGTCTCGTCCAGTCCCGTCCCGTCCCTTCCCGTCTCGTCCAGTCCCGTCCCGTCTCGTCCCTTCCCGTCCCGTCTCGTTCCGTCCCCTCCCGGCAAACGTTGTTTTGTTCAAAAATAATTTGTCTCTGAAACCCCGTTTAACCACTATAAAGTTTTAATTTTATGTCATGTCCATCGTCTTGGACTTAAAAATAAATGCCGTTTTCGCAATCAACGTCCTAAAAAACCTCAATAACGACACCCATATCGATTTTTAGGCTTATTTACCCCATTTCACCTCTTAAGGGGTAGCGAACCCGACAAACGTTGTCCTGCCCGAACATTGATTTGCCTGCTATTAGCGTGTTCAGCAAACGTTTTTCCGATATTCGAATTTTCGATTTCTTTCATTTTAAAAACATGCTAATAGCTACAACTATTTTCATTATCCGTAGCGCGCTGGTCATCATTGCGGTTGGCACGTAAAGTAGATACCCGCGCAGCTGACTGTCTTCGACGACCTATGTTAGCTCGTCGTGCCTTTGGCATTGTAACGGACACTATAAAACGACACCGAATTGTTTTCACAATCACTTGTACACAAACCAAATTTGAATGTCTGACTGACTGACTGACTGCGACGACCCTGCATTCGCTTCGCCCCCTGTGGGTGCAGGTAGCGGCTGGGCCTCCCAGGTCAAAACTGTTCTTCCGAGAATTGTCGGCACAAACAGCACAATAGCTCTGATGCGGATTATGACATGATTTTATTTTCCGGCTTTCCCTTTGGATTTTTCCAAATTTTCTTTTTTGCTAAACCACCTCGGGAGTAAGACGAACACAACAAAAGAAAAATCATCCAAATCGGTCAAGTCGTTCTCGAGTTTTTGCGTTACTAACAGACGGCGATTCATTTTTATATATAAGATAATCGGTAAAATAAAACGATCAACATTTGGAAAAATGTCCCATATTTATTTGAACACGACTTTACAGTAATAAAGTAAATGAATTTATATTTATTAATAATATATACAATATAAAGGAAAATAATAATAAAACACAACTTACAGAAAAACGTCCTGCCGGTTCTATAACATACGTAATGATGCCGTTGCTTTAACACGTAATGATGAGACCTGCTTTGGCTTCAGGAGGAGGGGTTGCGTATTTCAGCCTTACTATTGCATACTGACCATTTCAGACGAGGGAGGCCAACTGCCCGTTTCACAGTCTTTATTCATTTACTTCAATCAAGACAAATATGTATGAGTGTAAATAAATGTTCATTAAGTGGCGTTGTGTTCAGTTCTTCAGTGTTAAATTGTTATATTTAAACGCCGGTATTCTCATAATGTGCTGTAGTACGGTACTCTCCTTGTTAGAAGTTAGCTTTCGTATACACATTGCGTTTCTTGTCAAGTAAATGGATTCAGGAATGTAAATTTTAAAAAAAACGGTTGAAATGTCGGTAGTGCATATATTTATTTGGTCAACGCAGATACTTCGGATAACTTAAACTGACATGATAAATAAGAAGAAAACCTATAAGTCAATCTGTATAACAGATTATACAAGACGTTAAATACGTAGAATCACAACTTAAAGTTAATAAGAATAAAAAAGTAAGACGATAAAATTTTCAACTACGATAACTTTTTACTAACGTATTACATACTTTGAATGTATTCTTTAAAATGATTCGGAATATTGTTCTTTAAATAAAAAACGTCGATGGTAATTTGTTTGGCCACACAGGGTGGTCTTCTTTGAAGACTGGGCTATATGAGGAACAGGAACGAGACTACACAAAACATATGCATATAAGTGACTCGAAGGTAGCACAACCTTGAGGCCTAAGTACACGTGAACTTAGTACACCCTCTATCCGAAAATCCACAATCTACGATAGAACGCTTGGATCGATGTGGATTGGTATAAGGGATAATATTGATTATTATTGGTGGATAGTGACCGAAACATGGTTGTCACGACATAAAATTGCAGACCTGAACAATTTTATTAATGAATGTTTCTTTTTGAAAAAAAAAGTTTCGTCTCGAGATCAAAGTTGACAGTTTCTATCTTGGAATATTCGAGACGAGATTATATCAATTTTTTCGAGATGTCGACAGTTGTTAATATCATTTTTAAAACCCTCATAAAAATAAAGCACTCTTGCCCTCGCCTTTTTGATGGGGTTTAGGTATTAAGACTCCACAAGCCGAGGGGAATCGCAGTGGGCTCGGCGCTAGATTTTTGTAGCCGTTGAAGTTTTTTGGATCTGTGCGGTCTCCCGCGACTTCAAAAGGGTTTTTAAAATCGGACGCACTCCTGTTACCACTCTAACAACTGTGGTAGTGGTTAATCTCTAATAAGGGAACTCTTCCTCAGTGTCGATAGGCAAGGCTAGCCACCTACCCGGCTTACGAGCAAAGAGGACTCATAGAACCACAACTTTGTGGAATTAAAGAGGCCATTGGTCTATAATAAAATGAAGATGTTTGCAGGAATGGAAGTCACATATTTTGGTCTACGACTAGACGCTCTATTTTCAAGCCAGCTTCACTGCTACACTACTGATTTTCAATTCACGAATATGGTTAAGCAAGGAGTGTAAAGACACCCTGTATAACTATTGAACTATAGCCAAACAAATTTCCATCGGGGTTATGTGTTGTGTTTATCTTTTCGAGCAGTTTTCATATTCCTAGAAAATCCAATCTCTGTTAGTATTGCACTTCTACGATTCAACATAAATGTACTAAATTTTTATATTCCGGCATCATATTAAGTTTCAACCTTGTTTATCGAGACACGGCGGAGTGGCTGGCTGAGGCTGCATACAGAACCAACTTTGAATCAGTATCGTTTCAATTCCAAGTCATTTGTAAATATTTGAATTGGTACCGCCACCCGCGCGTTTGCTTAAGGGACACTCCTTCAAGAACTGTGTTGTTTATCTTTTGCTGCTTTTCCGCAAAGATGAAACGAAAATATTACGTCTGCGGAATCGAGAGGAAGGAATTTTCGCTAAAGGTTACTCGACCAACAGACTCGGCAAATATGAGACGAAGATGCCCTAAAATGAACTTCCAATTTGTCTCAGAATCGCTTCTCGTAATGTTAATGAACGCTGATAGTGAAGCAACATATACTATAACTGGAAGTTTTCGAATTTTTGTCTTAATAAATTAACGTCTTCGACGCCTCCGATTTAGAATCTTTTAAGGAGTTATGTAATTTTAGATGAGAGAAAGCGTGGTCAAGGTGATCAGTAATTGATAAATTCCCAGTCTGGGTTCGAATTCCGATGTTCTCGTATTGACTTCGTCCTTGGCTAGTCATTACGATTCAAGCAAAGCCTGACAGTGCCCAACTCTTAATTCTTAAGTGCTTACCCCAAAGTCAACATAAGAAATATTTAATTACCTACCGCGCTTGCTGATGTAGCTTCTGTGTTTATTTACACTAGACTACGTCTAATTAAGTCCTAGACTTGTGCAGAGGTAAACTTTCCAGTTTGTGTAATTCTGTGCGCCGAAGGTTTTGTTGGAATATTCTTCTACGGAATCTCCGTTGTTGACTTTAGCGAACATTATGAAATGACAAAACAGCAGCAAAGCCTACCTATGGCTCCTTTATCCCGACAATTATTCAAAACGACGTTGAGACCAAATGCAATTGCCTGAGAAGATGAAAACGTAGCGTTATGAAGTCTCCAACTTCTGGCGCCGTGAATATTTAATGATTTGCAAAATGCTTCGTATTCATATTTCCGTTTTTATGGTTACGATTTTTTCCATCGTTTTGCTTGCTAAATGCGTTCTTAGACGGTGTTTATTTTTCTCGGTACTTGGCGTTTAATTTGCTAAGTGCCGTACCACGCCGGTTACGCTACCTTGTTTGTTTTGAAGCCCATTTGCACGTCATATTATTTGTAATGTCGCTATTGCAGAAGTTTACGTCCTGCTCCAATTTGATACCTCGCAAATATAACGACCTCCCTTTCTTCTTCATGAAATAGCCATTCTTACGGCATTACATTGCGAAACATGGTAGTTAAACTTTCCTTGCCCTACCTAACTTCTTCTGAATCCTAGCTGACACAGTTGCAACGCAAGATAATTTTCGGGAGCAATCAACGGTTTGCAACACCCTTCCTCCTCCAAGCGTAACGCACTGCAAAGACTTGGGGTCATTAGAGCTAACGATCTGACCCAAGTTCTAGAATGCTTGGCTTAGTTTTCGCCGCGATAACATCGTGTCGGAATTTCTACTTTTTAACGCATCTCTTTTTTCGTGGCCATTTCAACAGATTCGGATTATTCAAAAAAGGGGATTAGTGCCTTCAGAGAGCTGTTGTTTATATTTGTGATTAACCGGCCTTTTAAACGTTCGACGAACAAATGTATTCAGATTTATTCAAGAGTATTATAGAAAGCCCATTTTACTAATTAAGTTACTTAAATATTGTATAATTGTCATAAATATCCGTCCGTTAACTATTACGTGAATAAATAGTTAACATAGCTGACAAGGACGGGTCTCAAAGCTTCTAAATCAAGGTAAATTTACTGCCCAAAATAAGAAAAGTAATTATGATAGACACGTGCCCCACGTTGCTTCTTTACTGCGTTATAACCTACATAATGGGGGATTCTAGGTTAATTTATTTTTGATTATTTCTTGAAATAAATAATACGTAACACTTTCGAAATGTCCTTTGATTTCTACGTCAGCTAAGCTTTGTGGAGCATTTTCATTTCTCGGGATTATTTTGAATAACGTTACAGCAGTTAATGACTAAATTAGGTAGTCTTGCAACATCTTTACTGGTTCTCGATTAACTAAAGCCATTAAGTAGAACTCTTAAATAAAAACCGATGGGATTCTAATCCGGCCAAGCAATCGGTCCATCTCCACTAACCCAAATAGTATTCCCAATGTTTAAAGCGGTTTCTTCTAATAATAGTGGGATTCATTTTATAAAGGGTTTCTAAAAATTCACCTCTTAATCCTCCTGATAAAACAAAAAAATCATTATATTGTCCCTAAGTTAATTAAAAATTGCTGTTGGTATTTCATCTGACCAAATATGCTCATATGAAAATCGAATATCCCATTTTTAATAAAGCCTTATTTATCTATAATAACACTAAGCGACTAAACCTAAACTTTTCAACATATTTTTGCAGAACAATAGATAATTTTCAAGCAAAATGCCGTATATCGTTTGAAGATGAAAGTTGATCTTGTAATATTCTTCAAACAGTAGAGTGACGTATATCTTACAATGTTGAAATGCTTCTGGTGCTTGTTCCTGAATTTTCTTCAATGGGATGGAGAAGGGTTTCTTCTGCTAATGGTGTTCGGGTAGTGTATTGCTTACCACAGTAAAAATAACAGTGTAGCAGGATAGGAGTAAATGATATTATGGAAAGCTTATTGGTACAATCGTTTTGCTTCTAAACTGTTATCACCCACATAATCTTAAAAATATATGAATATCCATAAGCTCCGCATACAAAAACTCATGAAGTTTAAATTTCTTTTTATTCCATAGCCCCCATTCATCCAATGTCGGATATAGGTTGTTAGCTACTTTAATTCGTTGGTCATTCTTTCAGAAAATTCACTTTGTACACTCAGGTGCAATAGCCGGCCGCCAGCTCAGTTGGATGGAGGCGTGCAAGTTTTTAACAGAACAGTCGGTAGAACGAAATAAGGGAAATAAATTCCCACTGCGCCAACGAATTTGTTGTATTACATACGGCGAGTGCACCCAGCTGTTCAATGAGAATTGGTAAACTCGCAATGCTTAAGCACAAACACAATTCCTGAGAGAGGAGCTTCAAATACAATAGACAGCCGTAACTAAATTAAACTTCCATAGTTGACATAATCACAGTATAATTATCATAAGTTCAGGATTAGAGTATATGTAAATATCACAAAATTATTGATCCACCATCAGAATCGCAGGTGGCCACAATATTACTTGCTACAATATGTTTGGCTAATTTAGCAGTAATAACATGAGGTACCTCAGACAAGAATTAAAACTAATACTCACAGTTTGTAATACATCAATAAGGCATTCGCCTTATTTCACACATTAAAATTAGATTCAAGGGCAGGCAAAGATAACAGCGGCGAATCCGGTGAGTGCTTGGTTTCGGAGAAAACGCAAACGCGATTCTGGCTGCGAACTTACGGCCGAATGATATCACAACTTTCGGAGTCGTTTGGCCCCAAATTCGGGCGGCCAAAAGCTGGTCGTTCAGAGGGGAGTTCACCGTGCGATGCTGGGAAAAAAGTAGACCTGCAGGTAGGCCTCCTTGTCGGATCCTTTCCTGCGCTAAAACGGCGTCTGCAGCAGGGGTCAAGCGGGTCCGAAGATCCAGAAAATTTCCCAGCGCAAATAAGACCAGCTGTAATCAAAGCCTCAAATCGGCCCTGCGGCACTAGGTACTATAAAAGGGGAAAGGAATCCACCATAGCATGTAAGACTGACAGAATATTTCGAGGCGCACTCTTTACTCACCCCGGATAAAATTCCAGGCGAATTTGCGAAACACGTGGCAGCATAAAAAATTCCCACATCGAAGATCGGGGATAAATTCACTTCAAAAGTGTAGGCTCACATACACACCATCGAGCAAACGGCAGCCCAAAATTAAACTTCCTAAATTCTATCTGGTACCACGACATGTTCTTCGTTTCGCAAGCGAGATCGGAAAGGACGCGTCTCGAAACAAATGCCAGTACTTGAAAATTATCTCCACGAGGCCAAATTGGCGTGGCGCAGCGCGGGAAATACAAACGGCGTGCTCACAAACAACCGCGCCAAAAGATGCCTAACAACGCAAAATGAATACTACAGAATGCGAAATTGGAAGGCGGCGCAAATGCATCGTAACAAGGTGTCCCTTCTATTTCTTCGTCTCTTTGTTTTATGTCATCACCCTATCTTCGTCTGCCAACGCTTCTTCAGCCTAGCCGTGGTTTCCATTCTAAAACCTTTGTAATCCATCTATCGTTTGTCGTTCTCCCTGCTCGTTGCCACTTTTGTTGAGCTACCATCCCTACCACGTTATCTACGCCAGTTTGTTGCCTTATCCCTTAAATTTGAATCGTATTTTCAGCATAGGGTCAATGTTTTGTAAGACTAAAATGTTTGAGCTATGTTTATTTTTAAGCCTACTTTTTTAGATTTACTGTTCAGTTAATATAACATCGTCCGTTCTTGATAGTCTTCCTCTATTAAAACTGCGCCATCTGTATGTCTCAAGTGGGTAAGGTGTTTCCATTTACCTTGATTCCCATGTGTTATGGCATCGCAGTTTTTTTATAAATATTTAAACCAAGCTGAAATGCGTTCAGCTCTCGCATAGTTACGTTAAAATTGAACAATACGTCTCGTACGTCTTAATATAAAGATCACTATATGCCAACACTTGAACTGGTTCGCCCTTGCAATATCGGCTAAAACTTGCCTTTAAACAATGCACCAGAAAAGCCAATTTGTTCGCATCATCTATTGACTACAAAGCACAAATAAAATAAAAGAAAACAAATTTATAATCAAATAATTGCGTGTAAAATAGCTGGGTCTACTTACAGTGTAAAACGTCATATAAATATTATTAGAATAGCGCCGAAAGAACTGTTCTTTTCAAGCGCAAAAGTCAAAACTATTTAATGACGGTCCTGGCTAACGTCTGCTGTTCATATTCGCGTGCACTCAAATCAATACAATCCGCGTACGTAAACACATTCCTTAAACGCGATTCGCACACTGTGGACGCGATTTCTTATTGATTAACCGCAACAACTTTCCTATATCGAATTACCTTCGATTCTCGAACTTCTGGCTGGGGTTACTTGTGGAAACTTACCAAACCAGTTGCTGGGGAGTCTTTATTTTGTTATCTTTTTTTCCGTCTCGACGACGACTTTGCCATTAAGTCATGACGCCGACTTCGTGGTAAATACCCCTTTATGTACAGCGTAAATTAACGTCTTCAAAATGGACGCTTTAAATGTACTTTGACATATGGCCCAAAATTGTGTACTCATCCGTACACCCGGAAAATGTTGGCGTAATTACAAACGCTTGCTTTCTGCACTTTTCACTTGTGTGTAGCAAACTATTTACTGCAGGCTTTTTAGGCCGTTTCTAATAATTTTACTTAATTTGCCCTGAGACAAATTTGCACACTCTTTGGAGGTTCACACACATTCCGCTAAGCTAGACCATTATCTGTAGTTGAAACTCTCCGCAACCCGCTACAAGCCTGGACGTACGTTTTTGCTTCACTCCCGAAAATTAAATTTTACGTTAGACTTCCAGCGCAGAACCGGCTTGGCGGGGATTAATGATTCTACAATACAATATTCTTAAATGTAACACATGAAAATACAGAAAAAAATGCAAGTTGGGTTGGACTTTAACTGTGAAAGCAAACATTACTTACTGACGACGGATGCAGATGTCCCGTTTCAAAGCTGAACGGTTTCAGCAAAACGTAGTCGCTTCGTCTCACATCTCTTTCTATTCTGAATCTATCTGGCATCTTATCATTTATTTTTATGGAACACGTTGTTGTATATTTCCTTTAATAAAGTTATGTATCATGAATCTATTCGACAATGATTCGTAGCTTCTATTATTGCGGACAGTTCAACTCTGTCGAATGCCTTTTTACTCGTATAATCAAAAAAGCAAGTGTTAAAGGTAAGTTATTTTCATCCCATTTGTCGATGACAATTTTAAGAGTTTGTAGGTGGTCACGGGTTGTATATTCTGTTTTAAACCTTGCTTTGCTGGATTGGCTAGTATTGATTCAGTTTGGTTGTTAATCGGTTAATTAGGATTATCTTTAGTAATTTGCATGTGTTGGATAGGAAGCTAATAGGCCTTTTAATTTTCTATTTCTGGTTTCAACTTTTTTAATAGTATCTAGTATAATTATGGCATTATGCCAATCTTGGAAAATTTGACCTTCATTTATGCAACTGTTTAGGAAATCTGCGATTCCTTCTTTCACACTTATTCTTCTGTATTTTATCGTTTCAATAACCAGATAATCTTAGCCCGGGATCTACCATTTCGCATTTGTTTTAGAGAAATTTCTAGTTCTTGCAATGTAATATCGGAGATTTCTTCAACATTTAGAATCAGTTTTATTCACATTTATAATTTCGTTCTGGTTCACATTTAGTAGGAGAGCTGGTGACATTTTTTGGTGATCATTTAGTTAAGGCCTATTTTTTCAGAGAATGTTGCTGGAGACATGTATAAGTGTCATCTGTAAGGATTCTCCTAGATAGCGGTATCGGAGGGAGGCAGAACACCTCCAATTTGCACTGTCAATATATGTCAAATTCGAGGTGAGCCGGTTAGGTTTTGTGTCAGTTTGTGTCAAAACTTAGCTGTAGAATATGTAGGGTGACTTGAGACTGCAACCCAACGTACAGATATCGTGGTAATACAGATACTTAATTTAATAGTTATCTCAAAAACGTTGATTAGAGTGGTTGAGCTTTCCTGGCATTAAAGCAATTGACAATTATTTCTAACAGCTGTGAACTTAAATACCACTAGTACAACGAAAATCATAAAATTTTATTAATTTTAACAAGCAGGAAAAATTCGATCTTATTTTAGCTTATGGTGATCGGTGAACGTAGAAATGCATTGCAGCGTTATGCACGGCATAGATCGGTATTTGTAGATAGTTCCGATCAGTTTTATTAAATGAGTACGATTAGGTTGTAGTTCCAAGAGGTAAGAAGCGCCAAGATTCGTGGCCCACCTTGTATAGTATATAAAATTGTTCAAAACAATTCTGTGGACATATTTTTCATGTGAGTGTTTTTAATGTTTTTTTTTTTAAATAATGTGCCCTGTTTTCTAAAAACTTAATGATTCTGTAATTATAACACTAAATCATAGTTAACTTAAATGTAGAAAAAACAAAGTCGAGATAGATTTTGCTTTGACGTTTCGTCCTTCACACTTGCCGGCGTCTTCAGAAGTTATCTAAAACATATTTTATTATTGTTTGGAATTCTCACGAGTTAAGTACTATGCCTTTTCTACTGGCATTAAATAATTTATTTTTATTATAATGCTTTCACTGATAGGAAGATTTGATGTGTGGATTTATCAGAGCCTCTTGATTGATGTTTCACATTCATGGTTTACTGAAAAAAATGAAAAATCACGGTTGGCTGACAACAGTTGAATTATTTGAATAATTGATAACTTTACCAATTAACAACGCATCAGTATTGTACCTATTATTTATTATAAGTAGAAAATAGTTATTTGTGTACTAAGGGAATTATGAAGATATTTATGCTCGTTGAAGGGCGACAAGTTTACCAGCCCTAGAGCCTGTCCCTCGGGGTTTGTAAATCGACCTAGGTGTATAAACATCAAGTAATGCCTGTGGTGCATACATTTTATTTTGTACCCTCGTTATGAGGGGGCATAACGAGCCAGTTTAATCATTATGCCCGCTTTTGCGCCCCCCGGGCGTTAAAGGACTGGTTTATAGACCTTGTATAACAGATGTAAACAACAAATAATAGATAAATGGAAAATAAAATACCTTTTTACAATTTTTGTCATACTTACCATTATATCAAGTAGGTTGAGTTACTTCTATGAAAAATACATTTTGATGCACCTCCTGTTATTGTGGCTAAAACCTTCACAGTAAATAATTTGTACTACAACTACATTAGAACCTGCGAATTCCAATTGAATAGAAATAGGTACAAGTGTCGCCTTAAAATACCAGCAGTTATTAATACATTCAGTACCTGAAACAGCAATGCAGCACAAAATCCAATATTAGCTCATTAGAGACCATTTGTTACATTTTCTTTTGTGCCAAGACAAGTTGGAATGAATTGTATCTGAAAATTGCAATCAGCGTTTTAAATGTTCCCAAGTTTAGTAGTCGATGGCGACCCAGTTCTCTACTTGTAAATACTTTGAAATCCTAGGTTAAAACTCCAGATTTCTTTATAAATTGAAATTTAAGACTGCATTGTAGCAGCCTTTGCAATTTTGTGGATCTCAATGCACACAGCTACTCGAAGTTCTGTCGAGAAATTGTGCGCAGGTAATTATTGTAATTGGCTCTTACTAGTTTCTGGAAGAATGGTTACTTTTCTTGTACAAGCGTTTTTATGTTAGAATGCAAATAAAAGTTGCCGACTACAAAAGGTATGAGGGTTATTAAATTTGCACCATATTCGCTGAAACCACTTTTGCCGTAGATGTGCTTAGGTAGACATAGGAAAACGTTTTATTAGATTAGAAACGCCCACGAGCAATAACGCTAAAAACCTGCAATAAATACATTTAAATTCAAAGAAATTTGCTATTCACCTTAAATGAGTTTTTACTTGAACTGTCGCGTTGTACCTATCATCTCTATAATGTATGAATTCCATTGACGAAGTCCTGTACTTAATTTAGTTGTGGTTAGCCGAGCTTTTTTTAAGTGTTACCAAATTTAACTATAGCTGTTTCAATAATCATGGTAGATACACTATAATAAAATGTTTTAAAGCAGTACTGATATTTTTGCCAAACCCTTTATAGCCAGGATTTTAAAAGTCGTAATTACATCGGCGGCAGTTACAGAATATTCAGTTTTCAAGCATTTATGAAAGTGGCATTGCTAGAAGCTTTTAAAACTAGCTTATTTCATAATAGAGCCGTTTATATTTAATAATAATCAGACTTTCATAAATCACACCATCCGAAGCTATTATTTTGAAAGAGAATTTTAAGCTGTTGGACTTTTAATTCCATCCTTGTTCGGATAAACTGGCTTAATTGCAGCTGCCATTACTTGATTTTTAAATAGCTGTTGCGTGTCAGTCGTCATGCAAACAATCTTTCTCCATTTGCCTTGCGCCTTGTATCTCTATTTAAAAATCTCTCTGACAAGTAGAATTTTATATCTGTTATTTTAATGTGAAAGTATACGCATGTATTTGAGAAGATGGGGAAATTAAAATTCACACATGTGTGTGGCATTTGAAACGACTTGGCGGTATTTATTGATCTAGCTGATTCTATTAAAATTTAAAAATAAAGAAATAATGGCTACCTCATTAATGGACAAATATCTACATAATGGAAAGTGAATTTAGAAATACCAACGTGTTAATAGTAGCATCAGACTTGATGAGCTACATCAACGGTTCGTGGTTCGTAATTTCTTTATTGTGTATTATTACATGATGTTCATAAATACTATGTGGGTTGAACTATTTTATAACACCAACAAATTATTGGAGAGTATGAAGTGTACTCATTCACGAATATGCATACAACCTACTAATTGTCAAATTAAAGTCAAACTTAATCGAAGAAATCAGTACAGCTGTTCTGAAACAGTTCAAATATTAATATCGACGTTAGCAGTATTAAAAAAAAGTATGTTGTGCCTGCTTGTGCTAAGTTTTCATCGTAACCGATGGGGTTGAATTCGTCTACGATCGGGATAACTTCCTTATGTAATCACACATGCCCTTCATAGTACAAGCCTATGTATTACGTTACATTTCATTGGCCAAACGCTTGAGGCGTCCAGCATTTTCTTTGCGAATTAATGTAATTCACAATACTGGATGTGTATGTAACGCCCCCCCCTAGTAATTTGGCGTTCCTGTGATGAACTGCGCCGTAGATTTTCGCTTCCGCATCTCTAAAACCTAATAGCCACGTTCGCATCTTATTTCCCGAGCGTTGCTGCGAGGGAATTTCATTTTTCAAATGCGCAAACTTGGCGACAACTGCAGTCGCCGAATTTGGAAGCGGTTTTCTTCCGTCAGCTTTGGTTAGAGCTAGCTGATACGGGGAGTTCATCGTGACCCGCAAGGGATTTGTCTCACATGTTCCTCAGAGTAGGCCTTGCTTTTTGGCGATGATTTTATATTTCTATAACCAACCGCTTGAGCAGTTAGTTAGTTTTCAGCTGCCGATACACCGTTTTGGATGCTTCTAACCTATAAAAAACAGTTATCGGAGCGTCGCGGAATATCGCAGTGCGTGCACGCTAAAATTGCTTAAATTTAGTAGCTTTCAGTTTTGCCTGCGATAGGTTATGCGTCGATCTAACAAAGTCCTTTGGTTATCTATGACGCGCGGATCCAGTAACTTAGTAGCTTTTGTATCATTTGTAATTGCGTTTCAGTTAGGGGTCTACTGAACCAACGCCAACTCATCAAGTGTGTACATGCTGCAAAACAGTTGTTTTGTTAATGCGACCTTGATCATCAAGCGATTCAATTCAATTTTATGAGCTTGAATGCCGGCGATCGGGCGTTCTTTTATCAGCTCAGTCGTTAAGATGTGTGTTGGCGGGGTAAATTTTAATTTGTTGTTTTGTCATATGTTTCCAGTTTTAATTACAATTATATTAATTGTTTGACCTTATAATTTGTGGATTTGATAATGTGTTGTTTCGAATTTGAATTATAAATATGAATTAATTTGAATTTGACTGCAGTCGTATTTAATTATTATTTGCCGCCGTTTCACGTCAGGTGTTTACCTGATTTTTTGTATTAATTGGTATTTCTGGGCCTTAAGAGCCTCTTGTAAATTAATTGCAAGTTTTACTTATGACACTATTTGGTGAAATTAAATTTACTTACTGTTATTGATATATATCTTGTTTACTTACGACCCCCGTGTTTTCATATTTGATATTTTTGCTAATCTATATTTATATTGCAATAGTCACCCCTCCTTAACGATGTTATTAAAGCCTTACGTTACTGCGTTTAATTATACACTGACTGACTACACTGCAATATGAGTTGGATACGTAATTATTTTACATTACGAGAATTATTTGATGTTGTTTATATGTCACATTTGACTGTACGAATTCTATTTTAGCTTTAAATAAATTCTCAATTAAGATGAATTCAAGTACTTCTTATGCCCATTATTTATGAATCGTTAATATTTACTTATTAAATCTTGCTAGCTCAATAGAAGATGACTACTCCCAAAACAAGTTGGTTCACGCAATATCAAGACTGTTTATTATTTCTGAATTGTTTAATAAAGACTTCAAATTTTTGTTCAACCCCATTGAACGTCAGTGTCACTTCAAATCATATACATGGAATATCAATTACAAATACCTCCTTGTTACAATACCTGTCATTCAATAAACTTAAAATAGTAAGTATTCCTTTTATTAATTACCACATTTAATTCATTTACTGTTTATTTTAGTTTGCTCAATAAATACCTGTGACTGCAGTTCGTCCAAAGAACTTAATCCGCCTTTTCAGAGATCCACATGTATACCAACTACCGAGTAACCCTAGTACAAGCTTAGCCTACTGTCAAGAACTGCAAACAGCTTCGGAAATGCCTCCTTCCAACTCTCAATCAGCATACAATTCAGCAACACGAACCTCAACAAAATCCCATCTCTTCCAAACAAGTTGTTGACAATCCTAATCATACAAATCCCGATCTGTCAGAAGCCACAGGATATCACCTTAACTAGTGCCAATCTCAAAAGGTCACTCCAACAAAAGTGCAGCCAAGTTCAACTCCACTAGATAAAAAACCACAATTCCCAAGACTGTTACTGCAAAATCCTGCCGTGACCTATTCCCAGTAAATACAGCTGACGATATCCAATTCACAAGATGAAATTATTCGACAACTAAGTTCAACATCCAATCCCAGAAATTATTTCAATAGCCTGTAGTACGTATTTTAAATAATGTTCTTCCTATCATACACGTCTTCTCCATATCTTTATTACATTCTTCAAGTTTTAAATTTTTTACTTATTTTTTTCTCACCAATTTTATTATAAGTAAACCCTTTCTCACACAAAAAGGGTTTATTTTCAAAATGTTAGTTTTTTACTAAAATTATTACATGTTTTTCTCCCAAAAATTTCTATTGTGTACATAATAATTCATATCTCTTTAGTGATAGATTTTGCATATTTTTTACAGTGCAATACTCTATATTTTATTATCACATTTAGTAACCCCCGCTATATTGAATAACATTTCTCAAATAAGTATTTGCTATTAATCTGCCACTGTATTTCTGTTAACTTTTAAATCATTTTAGAACTTTCTGTTTCTTATTTCTCATTGTTCAACTGAATTCAAATTATTCCATTAGGTATTTAAAAAATTCATGTTAATACATCGGATATCCTATTATTATACCCAAATTCATCTTTGTAAATTTAATAGTGAAATATTTTAATCAGTTTCTTTAATATAATATTAAAACCTTGTCTTGCATTAATAAATTAACTTAATTTTCTTATATGCAATCCATTAAAATATATACTGACTTCCATAAAAATCGCAACACCTAGAATTAATTGAGTAGTCCTCCGGGGACGTCCAGATCCAGGGCGACGTTGTTGAACCCCTTCTTTGGACCATCTGGACCAACATCTCAACACCGTTGCAACATTACGGTTTACACGGCCAGCAATATCTCTAAGAGAAAGTCCGGCCTCTCTCATGCCAATAATACGGCCACGTTCAAAATCATTTAATTCACGATAATTTTCACGTTGATGAACTCTTGGCATTGTTGTTATAGTCAGAAGGCAATAGTGATCAAACAATTCGCAAAATTGACAGTTATTACGTACCGATTGTTTTTTGTTCTAAAAATTTGTTGTTACTAAGTGTAAACAAACAAACGAAGAAAAAACAACAACCGATCGATACTTTTTATTCAAATTTTAATCATTACTTTGTTTCATCCAAATAGAGATTTTATAAAAATTTCAATAAAATCGCTCAATTAATTCTAGGTGTTGCGATTTTTATGGAAGAGTATATATCGCCTTAATAAGATGCACGTATGTTCGCTCGTAAAAAATTGAGATTGAATTAATATTTGATTTGTTAGAACAGATACCTCTTACCCTACAATTTATTCTGGTACCTGCCTTAAGCATGAAAATCGATTTATTATGGGCGATGTAGCGACGTTTTCACAAGCAATGAATTATAAGAGACTCTTGCTTTACTCATAAGCAACTAAGGGTTCATAAAATATAACACATAAAATTATATGTTTGGTGGGTTCATGGAAGCAAAACATTAATAAGATTTAATCGGTATCGAAAAAAGAAAACTTTGTTTTATTTACTGACCTTTTTAAAGTCTCATTTTTGCCGGTTTAATTATTATTCAACATTACATTGAATTACGCGAAGTAATTGGAAAACAGCACAGAATAATTTCGATAACCTTTTTCTGATCGACGTCACTGGTTGGTGACCTTCTGCAAACTGCAACCGCGCGCCGCTGCTACTGAGATATCTCCAAGGTGGCCGTTACTGTAAATTTCTCAAAAACAGGATAAACCAGCACCAAATTTGGATAAAAAACATCTTACACAAGTGACAAATATTTAGTTGCACGTAAGTAAGCGATTTACAAATCGAATTACAAAATTACGTTACAAAACAAACAAGTTAGCCTCTAAAAATGGACGGGAAACCGACGTGGTGTCCCCGACGAATTAAATTACCAAGTCTTTTGAAATTCGGCGTTGCTTCTATTTATACTCTTAGAAAAACAAAGGATATCAAAGCCATCTATTGGTTGAAATTGACGTCAGTCTGATAATAATCGCAAAAGGACGCTTGCAATAAAATGAACAAATGCCAAACGCTAATTTGAATAGATGCTGCCGGAAAAGTGGTTCCAGAGCCTTGATGCACGTGTGTGAATGTTATCGTCGAGAGGGAAATGTTATTAACGAAAATGTGCGCACATAGCTTGACGTGAATTCTGCGTCCCGCACTCTCGCAGTGGATGAATACTTCAATATGTTAACCAATACCTCCTCCATGCATGTGTATGCTTTATAACTTGCACGGACTTCTTCATGGAGCATATTTTGTGCATAATTGGTTCGTAACAGCTCCAATTTTCTGGTACATAAATTCGTAGCTTTTATGTACACAATATTTAACTTTCTTTACTTGTATGCCTCGCGATCTGGAACACACATATGCTCCTCACTCAGTAGAACAAGTCATGTCATTTCCTTATTTAGGAACAAGAATTACAGCGTTTGGCTATCTAAAAGAATATCTTCGCAGCGAAGTGAATAAAACAACCGCCATTTCATTCTGTGGTGGAATAAATACTTGTCGATCGAGGGTAAAGCTAGAATATATAAAACAAGTGCCAGACTCATCTTTACTTATACTGCTGTTCTTTGAGTGAGGTCTGTTAATTTTTGCTAATACTTAGAGATCCGTACAAAATGTATTTGAGTTGTGGCTGTGGACCGCAATTTTTGCCATCATCAAAAACATTTGTATTACTTCAGCTAATTAGATGGAAATATAAGATACTGAATGCCTTATCTATAGGTAACTGGTTAAATTAAGAATCCAGTATACTTAAAATTTATTTTCAACATTTTTGCCTGTATAATTTATGTCTCTGTGTTACAAATACATGATGAAATTGTAATAATTAATACCGGCCAAAGAAAAGCATATCGTGACTGTCACATTGAATTACATGTTAACAAATTGCAATCGCTAATGGGCGGGCATTAAATTGAATCAATCATTATTTTTCTTAACTTGATAGTATTGATAAGTTATAAGGTGTTGTTATTAATGGTAGCTACTTGTGAAAACACTTAGAAACAGTAATTTTTATGTGCTATCGCCATTAATGTAAACAGTGTTAGCAGGGGCGTGCTGGCCCACCGGGATACCGGGAGATTTCCCGGTGGCCTGCCACCAAAGTGGCCTGCTGGCCTGCCGTAAAAGCAAATTCGACGAATTGTTATATTAAAATAAAATAAACGTTCCCATCAAACATAATATAAAATGATTATTATTTATACATTGAAAACTCACTTGAAGTGCCTGTCCACTTAAAGGGACTTTTGTAAACAGTGTTTCATGTGTTCCTCAAATCGTCTCGGTTTTGCTGACAAGTAAATATACGAATTCAGCAGTTCTCAGTAATTGTATACTGCACGTGCATTTCGGCACCAACATAAGTATAGATTTTTTTTGTTATCGCCAGACTTTTAAATAATATTGCTCAAATTTCAAAATATAAATTTTGTTGTTACAATCAGCTGAACTGGAGTGTAGTTTGAACGTGTCCGTGTCGTGAGTCAGTAGTGACACCAATTGACTGCCCGATCCGTTTTATACGTAATTCAAAATGGATAAAAAAAAATGTAAAACGTAAAGGTGGTGCTGAAAGGGAAAGGGATAGAAAAAAGAAACTTTTAATTAAAGAAGGTGAAAAGTGTTCCAAAATTGACTCATTCTTTAAAGACGTTGAAAGAAAAGGTGTCGAGAAAGGTGTTACTATTACAGAACACATAGTGGAAGAATCAGATTTGGAGGTAACTGAAAATCAGCCTTCAACATCAAAATGTGTGACACCTAGCAGTTTCAATCGCACTGAAACGGATCAAAATGTGTTTGTGCCCTTGGAAGTGTCAATTTCAAAACCAGTGGTAGTGACGGAACCAGTAGAATCAACTCCCGCATTTGAAGAAACCGACGATTACACTTTCAACTATTTTGCACCACCCAAAGAAAGTGAATTAGATATGTTTTTCAAAAAGCATCCATTGCAACCGTCAAATGATGTAGAAGTGCCGTTCGTAGCAAAAAAAGTATTTTACCAAGAAAATGGATCTTGTCGTATTTGGCTAACTTACGACTGTAGTTCGACCAAACTTTTCTGCACTGTATGTTTGGCATTTTCAAAATCCACAGAAAAAAATTCGTTTTGTCTTGGTGTGAATGATTGGAAACACATATATCAAAGAATTTCGGAACATGAATCTAGTAAACAGCATAAAAACTGTGCAGATTCCTATTTTTTAACGTTGAAACATAAAGATATAAAAAGCCTGCTCTTTTCTGACCAGAAAAAAATTAGAGATGAACAAGTTAAAAAAAGGAGATTAGTTCTTGAGCGTATTATAGAAATTATTAAATTTATTGGTAAACGTGGGTTGAGTTTTCGGGGAAATAAACACGAAGCTGCTTATACACTGGATGACCCCACATTAGATCATGGAAATTTCTTAGATTTAGTATTGCTGCTAAGTAAATACGACGTTGTGCTCAAGGAACATCTAACAAGAATAATCCATTTAAGTAAAATAGCACATGAAAAGGCACAACAAAGAGGAGCTAAAACTCCTGGACGAGGAAGTTTATTAACCTTACTGTCAAACAATACAGTCAACTTGATTATACAAACGATATCTTTTTGTATCAAAACGTACATTTCAAAAGAAGTTCAAACTGCCGGTATGTTTTCTGTCCAAATAGATACTACTCAGGATATCTCTGTGAAAGATCAGTGCTCTATAATTTTGAGGTACGTTCTTCATGATCAAATTAAAGAAAGGTTAATAGCCCTAGAATGTTGCACAGATTCTTCTGGACAAGGTTTTGTAGAATTACTGAAGAAAGTGCTAATTAACAATAATTTAGATATCTCTAATTGTATGGGAAATTCTACAGATGGTGCAGCTAATATGAGGGGAGAATACAATGGGTTTACAGCTTGGCTCAGTGAAAATTCGCCAGGGCAAGTTCATATTTGGTGCTATAGTCACATATTAAACTTAGTTTTATCAGACGCAACTAAATCTCCAGTTTCCGTTGCTTCGTTTTTCACTTTGATTAATTCAGTAGCTGTGTTTTTTAATGAATCGTATCAACGAATGAACATATGGCGCGAGTCTAGTGCTCAAAAATTAAAAAAACTGCAATTAATAGGTGAAACTAGGTGGTGGGCTAAACATACAGCATTATCACGAATTTTTGGAACTTTCAAGAATCATGAGCATGCCATGTACGTAGATTTAATTGTTGCTCTTATTGAAATTGAAGAAAATGAGAAATTTAATACAGACATACGATCAAAAGCCAGAACATTTAAGGAGTCATTTTTAAAATACAAAACAATTATGTTGGCTCAGATTTTTTTGAGAATATTCTATATAACAACACCCCTGTCAAAATATTTGCAGACTAGTGGATTGGATCTTTTAAAATGTCATCAAATGGTATGTTCTACACTGACACAAATAAAACAAATCCAACGAGATATGGAAGGAGCAACATCGGCAGCTCATAGTTTTATTACTTGGGCTTCCAATGAGTTTCTGTCTCGCGAAGTGGATGAAGAGATACAAGACAGTTTCCCCAAAAAAAGAGTGAGATACATAAAAACAATGGCAGGTGAAACAAGTCGGGACGATCCTTTACGTGATGTCAATCAGAAATTTGCTTTTGAAGTTCACAATGTAATTCTAGATCGTGTAGTAGAAAGTATGCAGACAAGATTTGAAAACAATGGACGATTGTACGCTGATTTAAGTTTGCTTTCTCCTCAAAATTTTAATCACATCAAAAAAGGCGAAATTTCCTCTGAGGCATTACTAAATTTAAGTGAAAAATTGTTAAAATTTGATAAAAATGCCACAAAGGAAAATCTACATAATGAACTACTCAATTTTGCAAACTCTTGGGACAGATTAAAAAACTCTATCGGCGAGGAATATGAATATTTTTTATATAGTACTTCACACGAAGAAAAAGGCGAAGATGAGGACACCTCAGAATAAAAAGTGGACGTGACTACCTCCCTGGACTTTCCCATACTGGAAACTGTTCATATCGTCTTTATTCAACAGTCTTTACAACATATCAAAATTTCAACTCGATGACTCACGTCTTCACCGTGATAAGCGTTTACACTTTCACGTAAATTGCGGGTAAATATAAAAGAACTAGTGAGTCACCCGAACTACGTTTCGGTTCGCAAAATTAAGAGAGATTCATTAATATAAATTAAAAAAAAAGATGCATCGACGGGATCGAACCCGGGGCTCCCGCGTGATAGGCCAGCACGCTTACCGCAGAACCACACTCTCCTGTTTGAATAATGCGCGCACCCGAGCTAATAGTAGACAGCGATAGGCGCTCCGCTCTGCTGCCTAGAGAAGTTAATTAAATTATACTGCTGCCTAGAGAAGTTAATTAAATAAGTCTGAAAATTAGCAAACTTTTAAGCCATCGTACAACTTAATCGGTCCAGTATCTTCGGAGGAGATAGCGAACAAACATAGTTACACGCAAACAAAGAGAGCTACGATTTTATGTTATAAGATGTGTAGTTCAAAACGTGACCACCGAGCTTCTGTAGATGGTGCCAAGTGGACAAGTCGCCACTGTGCTATTATGTATTATTTTCCTCAAAACGGCTGTAGCACCGAGGTGAAATTTTCTAAGTACCTGGAAATTATATTTTCTAGGGCATACAAAATCGATTTTTTTATTTTCGCCGAAAAAGATTCTTTGACGCAAAAATATAACAACCGTTAGAATAAAAAAATTATTTTTCAAAAATAGAGGGGGGAGGGGGCCGGTGCGCTTACATATATCCACGAGTGTAATATTTTTTTGCATATTCATATGCTCCATTATGCACTGAGCAATCCAGTGAAAACCCCAGCTACCTATCTTGTTTTGTTTATTAATTAAAGGGGTTTAAATTTTCAAACTTCAAAGCTTCGTAGAGGGCGCCACAGATAATTCATGAGATTCTTTAAAAAACAGATCGATAGCCCTTTTCGGGGTCTATCAGTGTATGAAGTTTAAACAAATTCCTGTGGGCAGTTTTTGAGAAATGATTTTTAGAAAATTTCCAAAATTTTGAAAATTTGTAATTTAGGCCCCTTAATATTTTTCAAAACACTTTTTATATCACCTCATGTTAGCCTTCATATACTATTCAGAAAACAAAAATCAATTGAATCGATTCATCCGTTTTTGAGTAATAGGGCGTTAAACTCAAAATTTTCAAAAAATCATAGCGCCCTTCATTTTAAACCTAGCGAGTTCGGCAAAAAACTAGAAGATTTGTCTTATGACCCTCTATCGTTATCCGCGATAAAATTTTCAAAATTGTAATCACGAAAACAGTGATACCAAAAAAACATGCGTAACTTCCGCTTCCGGTTTCGGATTTTTTTGAAAAGCTTATTTTGTCGATGAATTTTCGATACACCCCCGCATTCCAAAGCGCATCAAAATCGGAGCAATACTTTCGGCTGTAGGAGCGTCACCCACCCACACACCCACACACACACCCACACACAGACAGACATTTTTTAAAAACCACTTTTTTGGGTTCCTAGAGGCCCAAAACGGATATTTCTGTGAAAATCTCGATTTCCAAAATTTTCATGATTCCAAGACTTCCCTATACCTATGGGTATGGGAAAGTAAAAAATATTAGGGACTTGTAATAACTGTAAAAACTGCTCAATTTGCTGTTACCGAGTACTAATACATTACAACTTATATAGTGAAGCGTACAGTGTACTAGCACTCGCTTATAAATATTTATTAACGTTACCTATAACACAAGTCGCATGTGAAAGGTCATTTTCAACTTTAAAATTCATCAAAAATAGACTTCGAAGTACTTTAAGTGATACGAATTTGGAAGCATTTTTGTTGATGTCGGTTGAAACTAGTGTTCTTCATAATTTAGACACAGAATTAGTCATTGACAAAGTGGCAGAACATAGTGCTCTTTTGAAACGGGAGTTATGCGGCGACTAAATTTTAGTTTTATTTTTGAACTGAACCGAACCGAACCGTACAAAACTACCATCAGCTCTCCAAAAATGTAAGTTTCTTTATTTCATTTTTAGGTTAACCAAATTTATATTCAGACATCTTGTACTTGTTTTCTATATACAAAATCAGGTCAGGTCAGGTCAGGTTAATAGCGGGTTACAAAATAGTTACAATGTGTAAAATCACAATATATAGCTTTATAAGAAATTTAAATGCCATGATAATAAAAGTGGCCTGAACTCTCAGTCGTTTCCCGGCCTAGTCTGATTTACCCAGCACGCCCCTGAGTGTTAGTGTAAATAATCCTAATTATGTAACTCCAAATATTCTAATACAAAGAACGTTTAATCGAATTAATTTTACATGTAAAATTAACTGCTGGGAAACTTTAGCGCAGTAGTTAATACTCTTAGTAACGAGTACCCCGACTACATACAATTCTAAATTGCGATAAGCAGCTTTTACTTGCACTGGTTTTTCATTTAAACCCCTTGATTAGTGGCTGGCGTAGTCAAACACAGTTACATGGACCCGACGCCGACGCGACGGTTTGTACGGTGCAAATCTATTAGCAATTCCGAGTGTTTATAATACTCATCCCCATAATTTTTCCCTTTGATGTTTACAAATGCCCGCTTAATATAATGCATGTTAAAATGAGCGGATCTAAGTAGGCGGCACAGCAAAACCCACGATACTAGACATTTGATACGCCAGTAATCAGCAAAATTCAATGAATGCCAAATGTTTTGAAACATCAAACAATAAAATGTTTAGAAACGCTTTTAGAAACCTTTTATTGGCCCTTTGAGGGGCCAAGAGATCTGACCCCAGTCTTATCGAGTGCGAGGGATAAATTGGGCCACAAAGGAAAATTGTGGAGGCAACAACGCTCGGACGTTAAAGAGATACAACATCCATTCGAATCTGCTTATGGATTCGAAAGGATAAGTCACTAGTTACGCGGTAATTGCAGCTTTCATAATACACCGAATAGTGAAGACTGCACCATCGTGAGATGCGGATGGCGTAACCTTTCCACAGAATTTCCTGAAGAGCGTTGCAGCGGCAGTGGGAGGTCAGGTGAATGGTTCATTGCGTTTTAATTGCAGATTGTTCTTGAATAAGAATTTAGGGATTGCTTTCACCGAAGAATTAACCGAAGGCCTAAAATGTAATTTTCAGAGCGGATAGGCTTTTCTTTTCTTCCGCATCAAGTAGGCGTAGGTGCATTTTATCTGCTATTGTGTGCTGAGAAATAATTAGCATTTGCAATTCCAAACGATGAATTTTAAGCAGTTCTGTGTTGAATACCACTAAATGATGATGTTTATGCTCCTTGCCCAATCGTCTCAGAGAAATGTTTACAAGTTTCCAGAACAATTAACGTCTCCACTTCGAGTCCGCCAAAGTCGCTGTAATTAGTGCTTTGAGGAAAATGAACTTGGACGCTTCAACCTCCAGGAGCTGTTCTGAATCTTTGTTTATAAATAATAGATCAAAATTTTAGGTCTCTCGTTTTTTTATGTCAAAGACACCGGAGTCATATATCCTCCAAAAATGCTAGTGCGTTTTATCATCGCCCCGTGCTCCCGAAACATTTCCGAGATTGTGGAGTCCACTGCAAACATAAATTCAGTTTATACAAGTCCTGTAGGTCACGAACAACCTAGCTGCGGTAGGCATGTGACTTATGTAACTTCGTAAAAAAGTTCAGAGGGGTTAGGTCAGGCAGATGCGGTTGCTTCAGTCTATTTGGGGCGGATCGATCAATTTTGCATTGATTTTGCCATTAGTGCCGTTAAAAATGTAGCCCTAAGTAACCAATACAGAAATATGAACTTTGCTCACCGCCGAACTTTTATTATTGTTTGCGTTCAATGCACCTATTAGCCTTTAGTTTGCGGAACGTACCAGTGCCATAAAGTAATTGAAATATGAATTGTGCAAATAGTTTATCTTTGGAGGATTATTCATTGAGACCTGTCTTCCCTAATTTAATTAATGGTGCTATTAATTTCTAGACGCATACAAAGACCCATCAGATTTGCCCTGAAGGCTAATCACAGACGAAATGTTTTGTAAAAATACATCAGGCAAGGAGAATGTTATTTTCTCTTCCATACAAAAACTTGGAACCTCAACTTTTTATTTGCGAATAAGAAATAATACATATTAGTTTATCTGGAATTAGTGTAAATTGCATTTATGTGAAAGTATGTAGATTAACAACAATATTTTGTTCTAAGAAATGCAATTTCTTTCAGGATTTCAGCATCGAGATCTATGAGAACAGATATTATTAACATTGCTGAAAGCATATTTTTTCATCGAAGTGACTTTTTTAATAGTTTTTTTTTGTTGAAATCATGTATTTGGCAAAAATAACGTTCGCTATCTGATTGTTTGGGAATGGGAAACAAGAGAAGAGGATTTGCAGAAATAGCGAAAAGGGGCGCTATTCGTTGATCTGTATAAACGGTTATGGATTCAAAGATGCCTTTAGAAATAATGTCAAAGCTGTATCTTTTTTACTTTTTAAATTGTTGATCCCTCTAGGGCTTAGTGTTTTTCATGCCATCGTTACAACTAGGAAAATATTCAAAATATATATGTACGAGGGTGGGCTGATAGGTAAACGCCTCCAAAGGCCGCTATCGACGGTGTATAAGGGTTGTGTGTAGTTCAAAACTGTCAAATGGTTCTATAGTACTCGCTTCTGTTGTTAATAATCAGCCTAAGAATTGAGTTGTGTTCCTCAAAATTAGGTTGAAGCAGCAGCGTGTTATCGAAATTGTTCCACACTCACCCTTTAGTTCTAATCTAACCCCATGTGATTTTTCTACTTTCTAAGCTTAAGAAGCATCTTAAGGGCAACCGATACCAGACTAACGAGCTCGACACTGCAATCAATAAAGGAGTAAATTAAACACAAACTGAAACAATTCTACCTTAAGGGAATGAGAAACTCACGTTATGGTAAATGTGTGGAACGAAACGGTGGATATCTTGAAAAATAAGTAGCTTAAAGAAGATATTTTTCTGTACATTGTTTTTTAATCTTTAATTGATCTCACTAGCGACAACTACCAAAGAAGAGCAGTAGCAAATACATTTAGTAAAGACAAGGTGATTTATAAAAATGGTCATTAAATAGAAGGGTAGTTAGACGACATCAAACAATACAGCTTTGCACAATAAACTATACGTGAAAAATTAAGAATAACCTCAGAAATATTTAAACATGTAATTGCTTAAAGTGATTGGTGGTCACTGTAATGAATGTCCGTGGTACAGGTGGTTGAGATAAGACCGAATTTGGAGAAAATTCAGAGGCAAAAAACAGTTGTTTGTGTATTTCAATCACATTTGGTGCATTATGTTAATGTACTCCCATCAGATTTAGCCAATGGTTCTCAACAGTTTGCACCACAACCTACTGCATTTTTTCCGTAATCGATTAATTTTTAGGGCAATGTACTTCTACTTTCAGTGTACACTTATTTAATTTAATATCCATACTTGTGAATCAATGATAAATTATTCGACACTTGAACAACAATATAATACTGAAGAATAATAGGAACAAAGTGAATTTAAGGCAGGTAGAACATGTTTATGATCTGTTGTATCTAGAACAATTTGTCTAGAAAAACTGGCATTTCTCGACATATCAAAAGCTTATAACGTGCCTGTAATGAAGCTGTGAGAGGTATTGGAAAGTGGTAGGCATTGACAGTACGTTAGTCAGTGGTGTGAAATGAGCTATATTTTAAGAAACAGATGTTAAGACAGGATAGCTGCATTTTATCGACGATATTCAATATATAACTACGGTTTATACTTGTTGTGTATTTGATTTTTTAATTTTGTGTAAAATAAATTACTACCTCATATGGGTCGGGTCTCTACATCCTAGAAATAATTATCTTGATTTGTATATATTATAGGAAATGCATTTGCTATCAACTTAATTATCGTGTTACCATTTTTAATAAATTAATTGTAAACACTTCGTATAATGGTGATTTAACTACTCGAATTGCTACAATACTGGATATTATTTGACTAATGGGAACTTAATTGAAATATGGCGATCCAACCTCATAATGCGCAAAACAAGTTCGCTATTATTCGACAATTATCTGTGATTACGTAATGAAAGCGTTGCTTAGGTAAGTAAATACACGTCAGAAATAAAAAACACTCAGGGGACGCGTCTGCCGGAAGTATACAAAAAACCGACGTCACTAAGAAATTCACTAAATTCAATCTTTTAGGATAAACTTTCCTGATCTTTCTGTTACTTTTCTAATGGAAACTAGGGATTAACTCGAGCCCCAGCAAGTTCCACGATGCCTGGGCCCCTCTTTCTCCGTTGACCTGCAGATACAAACCGCTGAACTCCCTGCAGAACGACTCATGTAGCTCGGCCACTGCGAAAAGCGCCTCAAATTTAGCCGTTGCCTCAACCTAGGGCTCCAACTGCCAACTTGCCACGAAGATCGCTGCCTACCTGTAGTTCACGGCGCTCCAACTAAACTGCTCGAACCTCGTATACAATCTCTGGAAAAACCAGCCAACACTCAATGCACAAATTAAACACTTTTTAAAACCTCTGCATAGGTGCCACGAATCATTGCAACCTACTACAGCAGTGAATTGGGAAAATACTTCACAGCTTGGCTTTCTTTCCCCAATTGTTTGTCTTCGATCATACATTGTTTTACATTTTGTTCAACTCAAAGCTAACACTATTTTTAATACCGTTGTACAAATTATTATCAAGGCCAATGCTATTTTATACAATTGCAAATATTAAACTAGCACATTTCTGGAACATTTTATAGAATATTACTTGATATGCTTGAAATGTTATTAATTGCTATTATAATCATAAAGGATTAAAATGTGTTCATAGCAATATTTATATAGAAAAAACACTTAATCCATCGAAACGAAAATGTAGAAAAATGGGAATACCACTGGACAAGAATACAACATTGTACAAGCTACAATTTGTCGACGATCTGATTACTAGGGTACAAGATATAGTAGATGTTGAATATATGACTAGGAAAGATGTAGAGGAGTATGATAAATGGTTGCTTGATAATCCAATGTAAATAAATCATCATAATTAAGTATAGGATACGATCAAGACTCTTTAATTTTAGAAAAAGGCGATATTCTACCGGCCTGTGAAGACTACAAATATTTGGGAGCAACACTAAGAAAGACTATATAATACAGAGGTTATATGGATCTGAAATTTGACAGTTCTTGGAAGAACACCAAAACCAACTAAAAGTCATGGAAATGGACTACTGAAGAAGAGCAGCAAGAATATTCCGAAGAGAAAATCAGAAATACAGGAATACGTGAAATAATACATCCATGCATACAGTAAAGGACATTTTCGTGGAAATCAAAAAGTGGAAACTCTTGTAGTACAAAAATAGACAACAGCAGACTGCCGAAAAAAACACGTGTGTCGCTGCTTGCATTTAGAACGTTTAAACTACCTACTTAATGTTAACATCTACTCTCTGCAGAGTAAGCTTATTCACAATTGATGATTTCTTGACAGTTTCGAAGGTGAAAGCGAAAACCAATGACATACAATAGACAAAGTTAAGGGGCCTGTCTGAAAAGCGTGAAATTAAGGTGACATAAAGCTGTAGCTGTATTAATTAAAAGGACCTACTTTCTGAACCAATACTACATACAGTGTGGAAATAAAGTAACGGATAAATTCATTTACTTTGTTAATAATTATGGAAAAATCTTGAAGGGGTATAGTGACTTTAATTATAGGACATACACAACAACCACCTTTATGTTGCTACGTCATTTGTTTTTCATGATATGACGTCATCGACTTTTTTTTAAATTATTGATGTCGGGAGTACTTTTTATGCCGTTTTGAACAGTATAAAATTTTCAATATGTGCCATTTCAATAAAAATGTTCTTAAAAGTTTAAATATTAAAAATCAATTAAATGAGCAAAATAAATCATTTTTGCATAGCATTTAACTATTTTCTTTGGCTGGATAGATAATAGTCTGGTCGAAAATGCTCTCCCCACTTGGGAGAAAATTCGTGTCTCCTAAAAGCAACGAAACAAGTCGTCAGGATTCGATTAGATTATATAAACTTGAGCCACGTTGCGAAGGCGAGCCATATAAACAAAGATTCTGACAGTTCCCAGTGCAGCTTAAACCAGTTTCACACGGTGCGTATTTTACGTAAACGTCCGTTGTATGTTGCCGTAAAAGAAATTACCGCACAACAAAACAACGCTCATTCCCCCTCTAGTATAAAGGCTCGCAGACGCGGTGTTGGACTTTCTGTTCGAAACGGGCAACCACAGAACGCCTTTCTGTCACGTGATTTTCAGTGTTTGTTTACTTTGCTCGTTTTCCTAACATGGCTGAAGTTTAGTTTCCTTCAACTTGAATTTTAGAAAATAATTTTATTCTTATGCTGATATTGACAGGTGTTCGGTATTATATGTCAGTTTCACAGCTACTTTGGTTAATTTCAATTAATGCAATACTGATTTAAGTTACGGTACATTCTACAGAAGAGGGAAGGTTTGCATCTACACCCTTACCGGTTTATTTCCGTTCAGGAACTTTCAGAACAGGATTATCCAAAAAGAGTTCAAGTTTGTCGTTGGTTTTTGGATAATCCTAATGATGAGCAGTTAAGGTTAATCTGTTTTTACGGACAAAACTTAGTCGTACCCTGATAGGTACCATCAGGCTACAACTTAATCTGGGTTGGGATGAGTCGTCATAGGTTGATTGGGCCAATATCTTTCGAAGGCAACATGGTAAAGAAACGATTCGTAACGACCTTCGTTAAATGAACGACGATAAGCTACGTAATAGCTTTCTGCAACGGGATAACGCAACCGCTCATGCAGCTGCAGATGCAACTGATTTTTTGCGCGAATATTTTGCTAGAATCGTTAGTAGATTAGTAGGAATACTGTAGCACCCGAGTGCCCTCACTCCTGTGATATGACAGTTTTGATTGTTTTTTCTATTGCTCCCTATTTGAAAAATACAATTTTTAAGGCTCCCGTTAAGGATTTTATTTGTTCCTCACTTGTAAACATCAATTTATCAAGTCATTGTATTCACCTTGAAAAGCGTGCTCATAGTTAAATGATAGCCTGCAAAGCCACAGTTGTCTTCTTTGGTTGCTTGTCAGTTTGACATTGTGAATAAATGGTAAATTATAAGTTATTTACAAGTGAGGAACAAATAAAATATTCAACAATACACGCAAGGTAACGGGTTTTATTGGCTCCAGAAGGTGACTGGCTCGCCAGTCATATCCTTCTGTCTGCCAGTAAAAACACTCTTACCAAGCTAGTAATGTTAAATACTATAAACGAGCTGAAACTTAGAACTCACACAAAAACTCACGGGGCAATAGACGTCGTCGGACGAATAACTAGCTTTAAATGGCACTAATAGGAGAAAAAATTAGAAATAACTGAATTCAAGCTGTGTAACATAGAAAGCAGTGTAGATCCATGTCCAGCAGGGGACGGAACGGGCTGGTTGATGATGGTGAACTTAGAATTGAAGAAAGATGTCACGAAATTAACAACTCGCCTCGTTTAAGTATCACAAAACGTTTTTGTAAGGTCAATTTTGTTCTTTAGTCTTTTAATATACCAGGTTGACACGTTTCAAAATCGAAATTTTAAATATTTAATAAACAAATGAAATGTCTAACACCTGTAATTTACATTTCTGATTTAGGCAACTTTGTTTTTTAAATTAAATTACATGTTTCTACTACTGAACTAAGATAAGAGCCTGTACAGAATTATTCGGAAGTAACTACGATGTGTAGCATGTAAAAGATCCCTTGCTAGGGTAGGACTTCCTTAGTCTTGACAAAATTCTAAGTAGTAAGGTATCTGGTACTCTGTATGCCTAGACCTTATGCATAATAAACAGACAAAATGTTTGTAGTAACCTTGTGGTATACCATTATTTTGCTAGGTTCTGTTTCGTAATCGGTCACCCGGTATGTAATACATTTGAAGCTTGTTCATATTTAACGCAAAAAATATTTTGACAGATTATAAACATTTTATGTAGCAAATCAACAGCTCTTTTTGTTTAGGTTTTAAATGGCAGGTGGAACATTGTGCAATCTGTGCATCTGAATTATGTATATTTTAATATTATTGAAGATTATGGTTTTTTGACCATAACTGTACTTGTTGTGGTGGCGAAAAATTGATTTTTAAATGTTCATTTGTATTGTAACTTTAAAAAGAATTAATTACTTTTAAATCCAATCGTATTAGCTTCCATATGCAGTTACTTTCATCTCCAAACAAGATACAGCGGAATTATATATTTAGTGAACACGTAATTTTCACATTGCCTTCAGCTTTGTCACTCACCTTAAATACTGGCGAATTGTAAGAGCTGTAGTTACAAATGAATGTTATCAATTAGAATATCTATGAAAGAGGCCGTTTCACGTGATTTTTAAACTGCCGTGTATTTTACGATATCACCATTTCCACCCTTACAAGCTTTCATTTGTGAATATTACATTCCTCCCAATGGCACTCCACAGATACCAAATAGCTCTTCAAGTTAATGCGTATTTCAGAGATAATACATGCTCGCTTCCTTTTATTATTTCTCAAACATTTCATTTTCTTTTATTGCCTGGTTTTATTTTTTATTATTGCTTGTTAGGCTGTCACCTTTTTATGGTAGCTCGGGACCTAAAATTGTTTTGTCCGCCTACGCTTTCAAAATATCTTTGTAGATTGAACTAATATTTAGCTACAGGAATGTTTTAATTTGTACAACTGTTGTCTTTCTGCGAAATTGCTCCGCCTTGGGATATGTCTTATTTTATTCTGAATGAAGTCTGCTTTTAGACTGTTCGAAGGTATCAAGCTCTTACATTGTGTTTATTTCATAAAAAAATGAAAAGAAATTTGCATATAAAATACATTTTTGTCTATAGTAAGAAGAGGCTTTTATTGTACATCATTTCCATACCAATGGTTTATTTGCCAATAATGTTTTTTATAGTGTCATATACTACAAACCAACGTGGCGCCGGCGCCGACACACTATTTTCAAGGGCATTAGAAAGTAGATCAACATATTTTCCTATGTCATCCGAGTATATCATTACTTTATTAGTTTAAAATTGATTGAGGGTAAAAAATCATTGAAATTTCTACACGATGACAGAGTGATTTCTTAGACGTTTTAAAAATTTTACTAGACCAACTGTGAATGCTTCGCAACTGATGAATTTAAGAATAGTATGTAATAATTGAAATATGGAATAACATTATTATTAAAATGATATTTATTTATTACAGCTGGGTATTGTTAATATGCTTTAGTTTATTATATACTAATACATTGTCTGTTTCTGAAGAAGTCAGCTAATCTGGCGAAACGTTACATTAATTTATAAAAAAATGGCTGACTAATTTTTCTAAAGCATATTAAAAAATATATATAATTACTATCATATTTGCTGACAATTAGAACTCTTAAGGTCCTGGCATGGACGAAAATAGTTTTAAAGAATATTACAGAATTCTCTCAGAATCAACTTAAATACGACGTTTACAATAATTATATAACCTTTAGATTACTTGAAGTTTAAAATGTTCAAACGAAGGTGCCTGAGACATTGTCACGTGCATAATCAGGTTGCGGTAAATATAAAGCAACACGATCTAACTAGTGTTTGCATATGAATAGGAATAGAAAATATTTACTTTTAAAAGAAAATGGACGATTCGTATCAGATGGAGTTCTATCAATACTAGTAAGTGAAATTCTGTCACGTGTGTGTTTTGACAAGACATTTATTTCCAATACTAAAGTTATGTACACTAACATATATTTTTGCTCTTTGGCTATACGATGCAAGTTTCACTGGTTTTGAATCAATATCATTAAGTAGCGTTCATGTATGACCCAAAATTTAGACTAAAGTTTGTTCAAAGAACGAGCACTTAAGTTCCATAGATAGCGGCAAGTGTGCCTATGAGATCGAAATTTACTATAAGATCGCAAAATAACTTTCAATTTACAAGAATGCAAGAACATGCGTCAAATTGGAAACAACTTTGTATCCACAACTTCCAATTAATTTAATTAATTGACCAAATAACTACAAATTAAATTAACATTATTTGTTCAATTTAGTAGCTATAATTTAAAAAAATGGCATGTCTAATGCTAATGTCTATAGTAGCTAAATCAAGGTACTAAATTAAGTAGCTAACACTTAGTCATCATCATCGTCATCATTTAATCTCTCGCGTCCACTGCAGGATATAAGCCTTCGTTAACGTTTAACATCTAGGACGGTTTTGAGCTTCTTGTATCCACTTGTTGAACACTCGCTTAAGATTATCCGTCCATGGAGTTGAAGGACGTTCTCTGTTTCTGTAAGTGTCTTGTCTAGGTTGACATTCGTCCACCTGTCGTCCCTCGTTCTTGCCACGTGGCCCACCCAACTCCACTTGGGAGTCACAACCCTTTCTACCACATTCACAACTCCAGTTCCTTGTATTGCTTTATTTGTTACTCTGTCTCTCAAAGTTCGACTTGAAGTTTTCTTAACCGATTTTCTTGTAAGGGTAACGGTTTCTGCTCCATAGGTCATGACAGGGAGTACAAATTAGTTGAATACCTTTCTTTTGAGGCAGATTGGAATTTCTGTTATAAAGACGTATTCAAAGGCGGCACATGCCAATCGTACATGTTTAGTCCAATTCTCATTTCATGTCCTAGATATTTACAAGATGTTACTTGTTCGATTGTTTTACCCTCTACATCAATACTACCATATTTGTCATGAACTTGGTTTTAGGTATGTTGATCTTTAATCCGACCTGGATCGATGCAACTGTTAATTTCATGAGCATTTCTTTATCGTCCCGAGTGGTGTAGCTTGAACAAGCGTCCACGTTCGATCAGCAGAGTTAAGCAACGCTGTCTCTGGTCAGAACTTGGATGGGAGTTCCACGGCTGCATCTCTCAGCGCCTCGTGGTACGGCTATCACGGAAAAAAGTTGGTCCCGGCGGTCATACAACATCATGACAGTCGTTAATGGGGTTGGAAGTCCTCATAACTGCACAGCGACGCCTGTAATTGGCCTAACGGCTGTTGGCTGAGTGCAAATTAAATAAATAAATAAATAAATAAATCGTGGTCAATTCTGTCTGCAATCAAGACGATACCATCTGCGAAACGCAGGTGATTTAAAATCTCTACGTTGATATTTATACCCATATCATCCGAATCTATTCCTTTAAATGCATATTCCAAGACTGTTTTAAATAATTTTGCCGAAATTGTGTCTCCCTGTCTTACTCTACGTTCGATATTGAACCTTTCTACGAGTATTTCGTCGGGCAAACTAACACTTGCCGATGCGTTTTGATAGATATGTAATGAGTTCTGTGTATCTGTAATCCACCTAGCAATCTGCTAATGCCTTCATCATTTTGTCATGTTTGATTGTGTCGAAGACTTTATGGTAATCCACAAAACTAGAGCGGAAGGTTGATTATATTCGACACATTTGTCAATTAGGGACTTTACTACTTGCATGTGGTCATTGGTGCCCTGCCCGCATAAGCTTTGGCTTTCTCTCATCCCCTAATACATAGAGAAACCATATCCCAACCTAATATCTCACCAACAACCTATTTCATCCATCCCATACCAGTTTCCCTCTATCAACCCGCATTGGCCAGCGTGGCAGAGTAAGGCTAAAACCTCCCTAACATGGATAGCAGCGTACAATCTAGGTTCTCAGTGTCCGGCGGGATCACAAGCTCCCAGTCAAGGTAGCGGTTGGAACAAGCGGCGATCAGAGAGTGCTAAGAAATGGAGGATAGGATCAGACTACCACAAAAGACGAACACTTCATATAGTTACTTACAATACTCACATACTCTACGAACTGGAGGAGGAATTACAAATGATACACTGGGACATTATCGGATTGAGTGAACTTCGAAGGAAAGGAGAACAACAGATTACTCTGAACTCAGGTCACATATTTTATTATAGATGTGAAGACGAGGACTTAGTAGTTTAATTAAAACAGCACGTTTACGCAAATTTTATCGCAATTAGTTAGTTGACGTCGAGTTTTTAAAATGGTACAACGTGCATTATATCATTTGTGATTAAACACGTCGTAGTGGGGGTACACCACCAACTCAAGTAGAGATATAAAACTGATTTGTGTTCACTTGACTAAACAATTTTCGAAGTTCTTCACCTGCTCAAATACTAAATTGTACGAAATGGAAATATTTACATGATGAAAGTAACTAAATTCTTTCATAGGAAACAAACAGAATTGTCTAACCCGCTTTGTTTGTTTACTAGGAGGGGTCAAAATGTTGCGATCGGTTCTGGAACACTCGTTAGATGAAAGCCAAAGAGGCCAATTTTGATATTTAAGAAGATTAAAAGACATTAAGTAGATGTTGCTACGAGAACGACCAATTTGTAAGTTTTTTTTAGATTATCGGAAATAATCGACTTAGCGAGTTTCTCATACATCCCTTAAGATTGCCGAGCAACTTCGGTGGTAATTTATTATTAACCATATTGATACTGAAAAAGTATTTTATCTGAGAGTCGTAGAAATGCCTACCTTGGGAAAATGAAGTAGACTTGTAAAAAGTAATGGAACACGAAACAAGCTGCTCAATATTTCATCCGTATCAAGTCGCAGAATTATGGCGTCCTATATTTTAGTAAAAGAAATATCACTTCAGTGGGACGCTGCAGAATAATATAGAGCTCAGTATCTTTTTTTAATAAACTAATCTGTTTTATTGCACTTTCTAATATTAGAACAGCTGATGTCATTATAGGACAAAATGTTCCTTGTCGATCTATTAAAAGGGGGCTGATTGTAATATACAAATTGTTGTAGGTGCCCACTTTAAATTCAATTTTGATCGTCGTTATGGCTTACGCATTGCATTAAAAAATCTTCTAAATTTCTCATAAATCATGCTGCTAACTCTTTGAAGCACCAGAAAAATGATTGTTGCGTCTTCTTAGTTTCGAGGACGCACATATTTCATTTTGTAATAGTAAATTCCTTAGCACCGCCCCTGTCTGCTTCTGTGGGCAGCCGTACATTATATTTAAACGTTTATTTTGGCACGTGGTCAGCTGGCTGTCATGTTTATAAAAAATATAATTTCAAGGTATAGACAGCTTGGCGTTATTTCTGATTGCGTCTGTCACTAACACAGTTTCAAAGGTGCACCTTGCGTAGTTCACGTTTTCTAATAACCGAGATGTAATGCATATTTGGCTCGCTTTCATGGACTGACATAACTGTTCCAAAGATTTATTATAGTTTTTAATTTTATATCAAGAAGGTTCCGTTTACTAGAAATTACTTTTTGTTAATTTTCACGTTTTAAAGTGATTTTATTAATCTCTTAGCAATCACCATAGGTAATTGGTTATATGGAAAGGTACCCTAGCAGCACACTATATACCAAGGATATTAGTTAGTAATGTCTATGGGATAAATTAATGTCACACTTTTAAATAATGGCCATATATATAAAAATACATCAATAGTATATCTGTTGCCGATCTTACCTAGATGTTAGCCGCAGATATCTGCTGAATATATCTTACAAATATCCCTCAGATATTTTTAAAGGATGTATTCACTATATTAGCAATCGGTATTCGCCAGATATAGGTCGCGTACATCTGCTGGAGATATCATGCAAATATGCGCACTATATTGGCAACCAATATGCTCTAGATATTAACCGCGCACATCTTCTGAATATATCTCACCGTTATCCGCTTAATATTTTTAAAATGTGTATACACAATATTAGCAAGGAATATTCTCTAGATGCCAGTCGCCTAGATCTCCTATATATATCTTACAAATATCGGTAATTTATTTATAATAGGATGTACACCGTATATTGCCAAACCATCTAAACTGAGTGTCCCGTGCAATTTTATTCATCTCGCTCGCTATTGGGAAATTGACAACAGTAAGAGAAATAAGATTGGTTAAATTAGACAAGTTGCATAATTTAGGCTTTTTCAGATGCCGTTTACTGATTTGTAATTTGCTGGATACTTCTTGAAATATCTTGAAAAACAACTGAAAATCAATTTTTGTTTCTTCAAATATTCCAATATTTTAAGAGTATGTGTGAGGCTATACATTTTATTCTCTGAATCGTGTTCTTATACAACATGTTTTTTAAATGTTTGAAGAAAACAAAAAACCCAATTTTCAATATTTCATAAACTAGTGAAAAATTAAAAAAGCATAGACGGATTTTGAAAAGGCCATAAATTATGCAACTTTTTTCTAATACAATCAACGTTTTCATTTTTCATCATTATCAAAATATCCCAGTAGTGAGCTAGATAAAAAGAATCGCTCGATAGCCAATAGTTATTACTTTGATTTATTTGATTTGTCTGAAACTGAATATCGATACAACATGCTTTGTTAAATATTCTGCTTATGTCTCTTTGCACTATTAACTATATGTTTTTTATTAGGTGCTGTTCAGTTGATATTAAAAAACTGGCGTTAATGCTATTTGATTTTTATATAACATATTATGTAGGTATAAGTAATATAATAACATTATATTCTTCATTAAAATTGTTACACTAATTGTCAACAACATTTATTGAATTTTTGTACACATATATATTACATTGTAGTTTGCCTTAGCGTTCTATCTTTGGAATTTGCTAGATATAGAGCTACGGATTTTCGGATTTCCACCTCAGTAGTAGTGGGGTATCTTTGCCACTAGCATCTGAAAAAATACATAATATGCATTAATTTGAAGTTTACTTGGCTCATTTTACAATTTTGCCACATACACCAAGCATTGTGTTACTATAATATAATATTTACAAAAACAAGCAATGGAAATTCATTACAGAAATGGGAAAAGTTAATGTTGTCTAAGCAGCAGTGGCAAAATTTAATTATAAAATCAAACAGGCTTTGTTTCGGGTGCCACTAACTATGGACTGTTTCCAAATTACCGACGAAAAATGGGTGTAGGTACTGATTATGCAGGAAAAGAAAGAGAAAATATAGTTCCGGAAATGCTTTCTTAGGAGTGACCCTCTGACTCAACGCTTAGCGGACAATTGTACTACTCATTTAAGATTTTATATTTATTTATGTTTGAATAAGTGCGCCATAGTGTCTTATGTGAAGGTCACATCAATCTGTCCTAAAAATCACGTTTTTCATACAAAGAACTGCAAATCGTTATAATTACAAGAACGTCTGGGTGTTTTTCTAAGAGGTGAAAATAATTTTTGGGATAAGCAACAAAAAAGTTCCAATAAACATAAATTTAAAATTTTCTGGCTTAATGCCTCCAAAAGGTGGAATAATTCCAACAGTTCAGATCTTCCGGACTTCAAAAGGGCAACTTTTTCTTTTTCTCCAGGCCAGAATAAAATGTTGCCGCTTCTGCTGTTAACAGGTTTCCCATTTGCAAGTAGATCGACTTGTGTGTTGTTTCACCACCTACTAGGTATAATAGCTGAGTCTGAAACACAAAAAAGAAATATAACTGTAAAGTTCTTAAAACAAAAAATAAGTAAATTTGAATACTAATATGCATGTACTTAATTTTTATGTTTGCAGTCTATCATTAATAATTGTGCTTAAATTTATAGCAGAATCTTGTTGATCAATAGTTCGAATTAATACTACTGTAGCATTTGTAGAAATCTGAACAACTTCAACTTTCGGTGCAATAATTCGTTTTATAAAGTGACTTGTTGCTTTCTTATATTTAGACGACATGGTTGGGGTAATAGAGTAATTAATACTTTTAACAATTAAACTTACCTCTACTGGTTTTCTTAAACACAAAATCACTTTTTGAGCACTTCCACAAAAATTTGTAGTTGCAACACAAAATCTGAAACCAAACTGAACACTAGAAAGAAATTCACCCTCCATTATGAGAAACTCGTAAGGAAGTTGCTATTTCTAAGAACTAAGTACCTGTTTTAAGCTGCTTACAATAGCAGCAGGTAGCTTTCTCTCTTATACTCTGTAACTGGGTGCTTTTTAAACGGGAACAAATTTCGTATTCGCTATATGTCTATTCTGTTAAATATTTTTTTAATGCACTTTTCAATTGTTATGATTTTCGCATTCAAAGTTTTGTTTTAGAAACGTATTATTGCGTGTAGGTAGCATATACATGTATAAAGTGATAAAATATTTATTATTATTTAGAAACTCGAAAAAATTTCTCATTAATCAAATATTTGCATTTCTTGTTTTTATCTATGAAAATCTAATGGTACGCCTATGACAAACAACTCGATTAACATTTGAAGGTAAAAGTCAGCAAATATAATAAATAGATCTTCGCCTTAAATAATGATTAAGCAAAAATGGGCCATTAGAATTAATGGCTTTATCAAATACTGCACGGTCAAGTCCTTAATTATAACAACACATAATTATTTAAAACAAAAATTATTGTAAACAACAAATTAACGCAAAACTACGATTTACGTTCCCACGCATTATTAACTTAACCTGTTCACTTGCGAACTACGCAATAAGCATCCTAAATTGAAAACAATAGAGAGATTTATATTAAAGTACGTAATTAAGTGACAGGTGATACATTATCAAACTTAAGGTGGGTATCACTTAATTACTTATCAATGTATTATACAATAAATATCCACATATATTTAAGTTTTGTAGATTCTGCATATTTTTAGAAATTCTTAATTTGCATAAAATATAAGTATTGTAAGATTTTTTGCATTCAAATCAAAATGTTATTACTGTTGTTGAAGTAAAATATTTGGGATCGCCGAGTATCCCCAAAGTTGGAAATGTGTCCTATAAGTCATGTTAATTAGCTATAAGCTTTTAAAAGCATCATCATCAACCAGGCAAATTCTTCTAGCATGATTGCAAGAATTACAGCCATAAGACGTCGTTAGTGACTAAGAAATTTTCACATTCCTGAGCTATTTACTAAACGGTCCTTTTGTTTTTTGAAAATTCTTACTCTTTTACACTACCATCATTTTGTAGTACGGTTGTCTGGAGTGTTATGAAAATAATTCAAAATTTAATTACAGTTTTACAGGTTTTACTAAATTACACCTTCAGTTTGCTTTAATTAATCATGGGACGTTGAAAGGGTTTTCTTGGAAGATATTCCCGACGAATCCTAGGGCAAAAATCCAACGAAAAAATATGGTAGTGTCACATAATTTCTTTAAATCTTAAAAATAATCAGATACGAAAGGTTCGTGTACACTAATGCAGATTCCACCGATATAAATGCTCATGTATATTCTATACAGGGTGTAAATTAATTGTGGAGTAAAGTACACGTGGTGATGTTAGTCATAAAATTCTGAGTCAAGAAATATTAATACTAAAATGTTGAATTGGTCTTCATGAGCCTTCACGAGCGGTAGATAAAAAACATGATTTTTTTAGGGTAAAGTACCTTTTCTGTTTTAAATATGTGAAAGTATCTTTAAGAAAAGTTGTTCAAAATATAAAATTATGGCCCCATACAAAATTTCAGAAATATCGGGCTACTTTTATGAAACCGTTTTACCGCAAACGTAGGTACCTCTACTTCATCTAGTACACAGTTTCATAAAAGTAAGCCAATATTTCTTAAATTTTGCATGCGACCATAATTTTACATTTTCAACAACTTTGCTTGACGATAGTTTCACATATTTAAAACAGAAAATGTATCATGTTTTTTATTTGCCTCTCGTGAGGGCTCATGAAGACCAATTAAACATTTTAGTATTAAGATTTTTTACTCAGAATTTTATGACTAACATTGCCACGTGTAGTTTGCCCCACAACTAATTTATACCCTGTATACTGCATCCCTGTATAATAATACACAGGATGTATCAAATTATCACGGCACTGTTTAATTAATATTCTGAAAGTTAATAACATCTTGATTATAAAAGTTGTAATATACAGTTATAATATATCCCAGTAAAGGGATGTTATATCTACATAGTTTTTTAATAAATCAGCTATATACAGTAAACATCCTAATTAAATATTGTTTTTAACCCTTTATTAATTATCCTATAAATATTGCTTGTATCTTGTATAAATACATTTGTTTGTAAATCTACCAGTGATATCATTCTAATATTTGCAATATATAACACAACCAACTCAGTTCGAAATATACAGCAGATATCCGTTATTAATCGGAATCCAATACCCGCTACATCTAATTTTATAATATCCTCCTAATATTTGGGAAATCTCAGTTAAATGTAAACATTTTTAAATATCCTAGAGATGTTGTTTGCATATATCTTTGATATATTGCTCATATCCCATTTTAAAATATCATGCTAATATCCATTATATCCCACATTATTTTAGTGACAAATGATATCACATCTACATTACAGAAATATCATATGTATATTTGGTGCTGCTAGGGTAAAATATAGTTTTTTATAAATCCACTAGTGAATTAAAAACTTTTTATTTCCTCTTTACGAAAAATGAAAATTATTTTATTCCTTCATGTAAAGTCTGGGGACTGTATAAAAGCGAGCGAAGGTGCGTACGTGAGTGTGTCACGCTGCATCATCACCGATCGGCCTCACCTTGTCCCCGATCGAACTTGCTTCTATCAGCGCCATTTAACAGCAATGGCGCAAACTTTTCTACTACACTGCTACATGATTATGATTATTATTATTATTATAAACGCAAAGCTGTGTCATTGTAAAGTCACTATTATTCAGTTTAATACAGAAACTGATAAAATAATCAATAAGGACGTTGAATAATTTGTGTAGGATGGGTGGTGCAGAGGGGAGACTCGAAAAGGACCCGAAGATCACTCATTCTAGAAAAACGGCAGATATAAAGAAACGGACGCAACGCATATCTGCGTTTTAAGCAGCAAAAATTTGCGAAATTAGTGGCTGCTATGTAGAAGGCATTAACTTTTTAAAGAATATATTCAGTAATTCCAGTGGTAGTTGCATCATTTACGGATTCTATTTTTGGAAGCACTCACTTAGTAACCTCCTCATAATAACGCACGGAAGAATGTATTCACCTGAAATTGGTCAGAGATTGCTGTTTGTGTAATCTCCTTGAAACTGTCCCCGACAAATTGTTTGCCTTTTACTGTACTTCTATTAAGAATTCTTTCGACTTTTAAGGAAAGACACTTACATTGATCGTTTTTATGACAAGTTGATGATTAAACTGTGATGTTTCTACTTTCACAAATTTAAATTTATTTAATGCAGTGGGTTGCGACGCTGTAACCAGGCCTGTAGGTAAGGAGGTGCCAGGAGGTGCTTGACACCTCTTGGAAAGATTTGAGCACCCCCTGGAGAGTTGCCAACATTAATAACAACAAAATATTTTTCATTTTTTGTAATAATTATATTGTACTGGAAACGATTTTAAAAATACTCATACTCAGTCTGCCCTCTAGGCACGTGAATGCAGTTTAAGCGATGCTTTTGTAAAATCTCTCGGAGAAATGATAATTGGTACTAAATTTGACGAAATAATAGAAATGTTAAATACTGTAAGATCATATTTTAACCGACTGTAATGGGACACAATCACCATTTCAGAATAGTATGTAATCAAGTAAGTGACATTATTTTGAACGAAATGAATGTAAAGTTCACTAATAACGCTGAATTGTTGGAAGGTATTTCCACGGTTGAAGATGAAATGGATTTGAATAAAATGAAATATTTGGAATCTTCATTAGGAATAAAGATTCTATCAATACAACTAAAATAAGAATTATCAATGTGGGGGAAAAAGAGGGTCGATAGGTAATATTTCAAACAATACCTTCTAAATATAAATTTCGATCGGACTTTCAGGATATATTTTGCTTGCAGCACTGCAGTCTGCAAATCCACCAAGAGTAAAAAAAGCTCAGGGTCATTTCAATTTCCCCAATTGGGGACGGGATGCTATAGGGACCTTGCGTCCCTCTTCAGCCACGAACGGGAGTTCTAGGTTGGGTGAGAGAAAGGAGGGGTGGAGAATGGAATAGAGGCCAGGAAATGTGGAGAGTACTGCTCCGGTGTTCGCATCAGAGAAGGTACTCTGTTGACTCAGGAAAACCACTTAAAAACCTGAATTAGAGCAGACGGCCACGGGAATCGAACCCGCGACCTCCCGAATGCTATGCATACGTGAATACCACTAGTCTATCGAGCTCGATTGCAAATCCACCTTCTCAACGCCGACTCATATAATTTGCCCATGGGCATGTGCCACCAGAGAATGAGAGCTTTCATCTTGCGTCCGTTTGAGAAGGAACACACAAAAAGTTAACATGGGTGCATTTTTTCAAAAAATTTTATAACAAACATAACTGACGCTGCAACTTTATTAATTTTTGTTTTTGTTCTATACGTATGTCGTAACCAAATTATTTTTATTTTTGTTCTTATTGAATGTTTCTAATAAATATATCGAGTAGCCGCTTTTAAAGTGGCACATCTGACTTTTAACATTGTTTTAAACAGCCTTATTGATTTCTATTCACCAATTCTACGTACGGAATTTTTTTATTCAGGTGTAGTACATTTTATGTTCTAACTAGGTCCCGGGTGGTGTAGCTTGAACAAGCGTCCACGTTAAGCAACGCTCTTTCTGGTCAGAACTTGGATGGGAGTTCCACGGCTGATTCTCTCGGCGCTGATACGGCTGTCACGGAAATAGTTGGTCCCAGATGTCATAATAACATCATGACAGTCGTTAGTGGGGTTGGAGTTAATGTACAGCGACGCCTATAATTAGCCTAACGGCTGTTGGCCGAGTACCAAAATAAAAAAATAAAAACTACGGCAAAACATCACAAAAAAAATTGTTGAGAACATAAAATTATGGTGCCATGTAAAATTTACGAAATACGTATAAGCTTACTTTTCTGATGCCGTGAATATGAGATGAAGCCCATATTTCTTAATTTTTGCATGGCACCATAATGTTACATTCTCAAGAAATTTCTTTAACAATGTTTTGCCGTATTTAGAACAGAAAAGATATTTTACCTAAAGGAAAAGGTTCCGTAGCTACCGCTCGTGAGGGCTCATCAAGATCAACCCAACATTTTAGTATCAAGATTTCTACGAAAAATATTTTCTACGTGTAGCTTTGTCGCCAATTTATTTGCACCCTGTATCTAGTTCAGTAGTTTTTATGGTTAAAACATATTGCAGTGGTGTTAGTTTGCGTAGAGTGAGAGATTTATTTTCTATTAAGTTTGATAACAGTTTCAGAAATTTGAAGAAACTGATAATATGTTTGGCATAAAAATATTGGAAATTTAAATTCGGAACTTATTTAGAACTTTTATCACTTCCGACTTTTTTCTGTGGGGCCACTTTAAAAGTGAAATATATGAAAACCTCCAGCCAAATATTAATACTTTGAGGGAAGCAGTCGTTACAGGGTGTGAATTAATAAATGAAAGGCAGTTGGCCAATGACAAAAAATCGTTTTTTAGGCTTGGATATTGTTTATATCAGAATATGGGGGGGGGGGGGGTATTTGAATAACTTTTATAAGTTTAATAAAAATAATAATGGTTATTATTAATTCATATTAAAATAAAATAAATGTGAAATACCTATGTGCCAGTTTGAAAACGACCACCCGGTAGATTAAGGTACTTGACTTCCGTAAAATTCTATGAGTACCCCCTAATATTAGTTTCTGGATACAAGCCTCGCTGTAACTATGAAAATGGAATGAAATCGCCAAACTCAGGCCATTCTCGCGGGTAGTGCATCAAAGTTACCGTTAATCCTGCACGAGAACTAGCTGTAGTTTACTTTGTTGTGTCTAAACAATAATGGAAGTCAACCAATACTGATTCCGCATAGCAACAAACGAGTACAGGATTATCAGGTTACTTGATTCATCCATCTAGAAATATATATTGCTACCAATTTAATGAAATGTTCTCCAATTCCACTTTTTGCAAAAGTAAATACAGCACCTCTGAGCTTAGAGAATAATTCGCAGTTGTATTGTTATCGACGTTGAAATAACTGTTTAAGCTTCTCTTTTTGTATATTTCGCCAGTTTGTTTTTACTTTTCCACTTTCAACTGGAATTAACAATGGCGAATATAAACGACCATTACTCACATCATTGCGTTTCTATAGATCAGTTTAATCTGTTCAAACAAAGAAGGTGGAAACTGTACGTATACTGATATCATACTAATCCTCGATTTGTATTAGATAAAAAAAATGTTACGCGTTTTCTATTATTGCTAATAAAGCAGATTTAAAAATTTTACTAAAACTCGTAAATTAAAAAAAGGGTTTGTTATACCTGCACAATATCGAAAACGGATAGGGACATGACAATTTTCTTCTATTTATAATAGTTAGGTACTGATTAGTCTGTAAAAAAATTTTTTCTCTGAGAATAGTTGTTACTAGAGTGGCTTCAAAGCAAGAAGTACATAGGCGTGGCTACAGTTATGCGCCAATAGACGGTATCAGTGGCGTAGCAATAGATATTTTTAGGGAGGCACATTAAAATTCCCATTTTAAAGGAAAACTTTTCATGCTGATTTATTTTTGGTTTCAAATGCTAAATAAATTAGCATGTCATAAGAAGTACAAGCTCTACTAGAAGCTCGCGAGGCCTCCCTCCGCTAATCGCTTTCCGCGACGGGAGGACTCGCCGTGCGTCATCCGCTCCATTCCGCGCGAGGAATTATTACTAAATTTGCCCGTTTTGCTGTGAATTTTTGTAAAAGCTGTGCATGGAACTTCGCCATTTGGTCGTGGCAGCATTTTAGAAAACAGCTGGGAATCTGGCAGAGGGCGCAGGCCAAAGGCTCTTGAATACGCGTGTGACCTGAGAAAGTTCGAATATGGCGCTACGGACAATAAATGACGAACCCCAATGCGTCATGTAGCTACCAGACTGTAAGGTGCTCGCCCAAACCCCTTTTTGATATTATTAACGGGTTAATAGTCATGGAAACATGTAAACAAAATGACACGACGAACGGCAATGAACTGAATACAACAGCGGAAATCACCTTGTTGAAGGTAATGGACTCGTCCGGACGTTTCTAGCGTTCTGCGCATTTATGACGCGGTGTACTTTACAAACTGAAAGACTTGTTGTTACTAGTTCACAACCAGCAGTGAATAAAAGCATGAAGAAAGATTATGGATTTGAGATTATCTCTGTAAATCTAATAGTATTGGTTCAAATTGCTACAAGCCTTTACATCTATTGGCTGATAAAATTTGATGGAAATATTCGCTTCTACTTCTACAGCGCATTCGCTAAAATTAGTTTTGTTTCGTCGTATATGCAACAGAAGTCTAGTTATCGTAGTAATTTCCTGTGGAAAGCTAAATAAAGTTTGCAGCCGTAATTCCTTCAAGAGGTTTTAATTTGTTATCTTTCCAGCAAGCGCAGTTGCTGACGAACCGCATGCACAACACAGCGCTGACGTCCTGCTAATGGATCTAATTGTCAAAATTGACCGGAAACAGCAACTGAAAGCTCTCGAAACACTTCATCAGCGCCGCGTCGCAGTGAATGCAGATCGCATTTGGGTGGAAATCAAAATTCAGATCATCTCGCCCCGGAGTGGAACGGTCTTACGGAAATTGTTGGACATGCGACATTCGTGATAGTAACTCGAATTTAGATTGACATGTTTACAACAAAAAGATGGACAAAAGATGAATTAACACTTTATTTTATTAACAGATGGGGTTAACCTGATAAGTAGTTAATACTTCAGTTTTAAACGGCTCACAAGCTTGCTATGGGTTAATTAATTTTTGTAGGATTATGAAACAACACACGAAATACTTGAGAATGAAGTTTTGTCTTTGATACAAATTTAGTCACTGCTATGTTACTCTGCGTTTTTTTAGTTCATGTTCTAATCAATAGTGGCAGCTCGTGGAGAATAAAAGATGATGAACTGAGTCGAATCCTTCTTTCATTTTTCGTTTAAAGTATAATTTAGCAAAACAAATGCGTCTCCACTGTTCGAGTGATTATAGATAATATAATGCCGCGTTTCTTCATCTACTTTCATGAAGTCACCTACGGGCCAAAGTTGTAAGTATCGATATCAGTAACCCGAGGAGCGCGCTATTACAGCGCAGTGAGACTGCTTGTTCCAAACGTGAAGTGGCTCCAATTCAACGTTAAACAGTCTACTTTGCCCCTACCCCCTTCGCTGCTGCCCTCCTCCCCCTCTACAGCCCATAAACTATTGAAAATCTGGGCCACTTCGACCTTGCCGCAGTGGGTTCGTGAAAGCAGCAAGGACTTGTGGTACAATTTATATTCGAAAATAAAAAATCGTACTTTGTTTAAGCCTTAACATCAGAAAAATCAGTACAAAAATGTTTCTTTTAGAATTTAAAAAAAAATGGAATGACTACTTTGTTATGGTAGGGCCACCTGGCTCATTATAGCGAGCCGCCACTGTTCTAAATCTAAAAGTTGTAAAGGTTCAGGAAGCAAGTTTCTAATTTTAGCTTTGCACAGAGGTATTTTAGTTGAAATAAGAGGATTTAATGCTAACACTAATCTATGAGGAATATCTTTGTGATTTCACCGGATTTATTTTTATATACCGGGTGGCCATAAATATCTGATATCACATCACCTTTGGAATCAACACCGCTTTATTAAAGTGATGAATCCAACTAAACTAAATGTCATTAATGTCATCATAACTAAAATTCCTATCTGTCAAAAATTATTTCAGATTGCAATAAGTAATGGAGTTAGAACAGAAGATTTTTATAATCGAGTCGTAGGCTAAACTGCAGAATCCAGGGCACATTCCCCTCCTCTTATTGCATTTTATTACATTCCATAGGTACCAATACTTATCGTAATTGAAATATAATGCTAACCAACATTTATAAGCAGCTAATTCCATGGCTACCGGGATCTCAGATATTTATGGCCACCCGGTACATATACAGGGTGTCCTCGGTTTTTTCTCGTATTTTTTGTAGCTTAACTTTTATTCTGATCAAATAAATTTGTATAAACTGTTTTTCGATTCCTTAACAAGTTACGGCAATTTTAAAATATTAAAATAATATCGACATAGGTCGATATTATGTCAATTTATCATCGTCAACCTGGATGGTTTCGGTTAGATGGTGCTCCAGCTCATTATAGCAGATTGATGAGAGACTGTTTAAACATCCATTTCAACCAGCATTGGGTTGGCCGTGGTGGGCCTGTGCAATGGCCACCTCGCTCTCCAGATACTACACTCTTGGATGTTCATTATCGAGACACGCTGCCAGAAATACATAGACGTTGATGGAGGTCATTTTGAACATTTAGTATAATGTGTTTGTTTTTCTTTTACATGCCGATTAGAACTTCCTTTTTTATTAATTTATACCTATATGCAATTTTTTATCAGAATAACATTTACTATCTGCAAAAAAAAATTGCGGGAAAAATAACAGGACACCATCATTCAGCTGCTTCGTGTATCTCAACTTCTATTCCATTCCTCGGGCCCTCATGAACTTTTTGCTACTTTTTCTCCACGCAATGGTCTTCTTTTTTTTTCTTCTGTTTGACGAACAATACAGTAAAGTCTTCTTTGATTATCTCTTCTCATTCATGCGTTTCTTGACTTAAGTTTTTTTTGTATTGCTATCTTTCCATTATTTATTCTAGTTTTTATATATCATCATTGATTTTCCCTTCTTCATTATGAGAATACGGAAGTACTAGAAGTCTGCACACGTTTGTATAGTGATATTTTGTATTTGTAGGTCATTTACTTATTCCCGTATAACAAAACTCTAGGCTTTTAAACTCTATTTTGCGTATTCTTCCTTTAATATTCTTACCATCGTCGTCATCGTCATCTACCATCACCTGGTCATCAGCGTGTGTACAAATAATCATTGTCTACTTGTATTCACACCCTTGAGCATTTCTTACTCCGCATGCTTTTTTAATATAAATTCTATGGAGTGTCGCGGACAAACAATATCCTTGTTTCAATTCCTTGCCAGTTGTAATGTAAAGACATTTGGTGCATCTTTCCCATTTTTACATCTTATGTATTCTTTACTTGTGTTGCTGCGATATGTTGCTTCAAATAACTTCTTGAGCTTCTCCGCTCAACTGTACAATAGGAACAAGATCATGCTCAAGTAAGTCAAAGGAAAAATTGGTTAAATTTGTTAGTGTTTGTGAAAAGTATCATTTCTTGAAAAATGTCTCCATTTGAAGTTATTTTCTGTGTAAGACGATACTATATGAGCCTTTATAAATGTAATAATCAGAGCCCTCGTCGGGTATATTTCAAATAGCAAGATGTTTGCCATGTAAGACATCAACACACGTTGAAAATTCCACTTTGTAGCAAGCCCTGGTTCTATATGACTCCACTCCGTTTGAGTAGCCTGAAAAATATGTAATTAATTGTTTGTAGTTATTGATTTATGTCTGTATGTGTCTTATAAACATAATATCAATAACATACATTTTTTTTTAGAATTCACAACACAAGATATGAATAGCCAACACAATACAAATAGAAAAATTAGTAAAGCATATGCCTCAAAAATCAAATGGTAGAAAATGACGCAAAGTTGGGAATGGCAATAGTCACACTCAACCGCAAGTACTGAAACTATCATCGATATACGCCATACACTTCACATATTCCTGTAACTCGCATCAACAAACGACCAAGCGCTGTACTGTGGTGATGACGTATCTTTTGCAGCAATTAGTAAATTGAAAAAACTTGTGCCGCTGCCAGTGAATCAAAGAAAGAAGTTAAAAATTTTCGGAAAACATGTAGCACGTTAATTACGAAATATAGATATTGTTAGGGCAACTGATGTTCAAACCCAAATTAATTCTATCCTTTGTAGAGCAAGAATCCAGGATATTGAAGATGATAACAATGATAAAACTCTCAATCAGGTCTTCCAGTTTTAACTACGAGTATATGACACTGACGAGTCTAGTTCTACATATTAGACACATTCATTAAGTGATTCAGCATTTTCTCCAACAGACGTTGAGGAACAATCTGCAAAATTACATGCAACAACAGACATTATTTCTCAGGCACTGTATACGCTTTTGTAGCTGAACGATAAGAGTGTATATGTAAAATGTGAAACTTTATGTGAATAATGGAAAATAACTGTTGCGATTTTCATTTTGAATTTGTATTATTAAACATAATAGCAAACTCATGCAAATTACAGTTATGTATTCAATGTTACTTACCTTAATATATTTCTGCAGCACGTAAACTGCTTCACAAGACTATTAAAAAGGATAAAATCGTACACTTGGGAACTCTTCAAAGAAATTCTAACTTTTAAAAGAAACTCCTGATGCTAAATAACGGCGAGTTATTTTAAGATTTATATCTGGTGAAATAACCTCGCGCATAACTGTATCAATTGCTAACAGATCGTTGAATTGACTTTCATTCATTCTCAAAAATGTTTATAATTATTGGTATACATATTATAGGCCAGTCAAATTAGATATTTACTTGACAAAAATACTACCTGAAAAGTGAGCATGTAGTTTTATAGAACAAATCACGTAGAATTGAATGAACTAAAAAGTAACAGCTGAATCAGTGGAGAAGTGATTCAAAATTGCGGTCAAAGTAATAAAAAAACGGTTTTTTGCATATAAAAGAGCAAAAGAGCGATGGATTTTTCCCAAAAAAATAGGCTTATGTAGTAGTTTAAAAAACAAATAAATTAAACTGTCGACGGTCAAAATTGATTCATTAGAAAAAAAGTTATCGCTAAAAAACCGCTAAAAATGACCGTTCTAGGTTAGCAATTGACAGCTAAACAATGAGGTATGCTGTCATATACGAGTAATTATTTTGACTTTGACTAATTTCACCAGGTACCGTGATAAGTAAAGTAAAGTAAGATATACACTGAATCATTTTAAATGCTCGGATTTTTAATTCCGCGACTGTACCTATAAATGTAGAAGTTTCTATAAATTGTAGTCAATATAACCGACAATTAAATAAAATAATCATAAAAGCAAAATATTAATTAAAATACTAAATATAATTTTAAAAACTGTACCTACTTAGCAAAAATTGAAAATGGAAAAGTTAAATTAGTTAAATATATAATATTTGTTTTATTGGATTGTTCACTTTTTCATCTTCATTTGCACCTTCTAGCTCTGGCTGTGGGTTCTTCGCCTTCTACTTGTACAGCGTTTCTGCACTTTTTCGAATAGTTTCGTAGCTTTTCAACTTTTGTACTTGTAATTACAGGGTTTGCATCTTACAGTAGCTGCATTTCTTTTAAAAATTTTCCAAACACTACTTTCTCTTATTAATAATTTTAATTTGCAGAGTGGCGAAATACCCAAAAAAGAATATGAATTATAGATTCACGCCACAAAGAAGTTTCAGAGATTACTTTCTCTTCTACGTCTTCCATTATTCGATCTTTTAACAGCTCCCATCTTTTCAGTTTTCCCATTTTCTGCATTTCTATTCTGATTCATATTTTAATCAATATTTTATCTAGTGAACAGACAATTGTATTTTCAAATTTTAAAGTGAGGTTAAGATTACTTCAATCTTCAGTTACTTGTTTATTGAATACTTGATGGTAATTGCTATTTGTACTGTCCTTAACATGTTATAGTAAATAGCAGATACTAATTTTATTCATATGACGATTTCCCGCATCTCTCATTATCCAATCAAAATCCATGATTTTTCAAAATTCAACCAATCACGTGTTTTTATAGTGGCAAAAAATTATAATTTTCCCTTGCGATTTTATCGGTTTCTTTTACCACATATATTCATGGCAACCACTAAATATGTTGTTTTAATCAAGGTGGTATTTCAAAAACGTCACTTAAACTGTCATTGTGCGTCAGTATAAATGTCAAAATGAACTGATATTTGGGAAATAGTCCACAAAATGTATTTCGGGCTCATGATTTTGCTCAGAAAATGGTTTACTCAAGATTTGTTGTTTTTACTTCCTTTTACTACTATAAAGGAAGTATTGGATTCACCCCAAAAATTCGAAATTGAGTTTTCAACAGATCTTCACGTTTTAGAGTCCCCTGATCCCAAAAAACATATTTTTTTTCATTGGTCTGTGTGTCTGTCTGTCTGTCTGTCTGTCTGTCTGTCTGTCTGTGTGTCTGTGAACAGAATATCTCAAAAACGAAAAGAGGTATGGCATTGAAACTTCATATATAAGTTGTGTGTGCTATGTAGATGAGACAGCAAGCTTTTGAAGAAAATCGCATAACCGGAAGTAGGTGTTTACTCTTGTGATTTTTCAGTTTTTTTCGATTTTTTCAAAAACGGCTCTAACGATTTTTTTTAAATTTTACATTTTTCTTACATTTTTAATGTGTATTGATGTGAGATAGGTGATTTTCCAGTTGAATACTTCTAAAGTGGGTTTCTTTTGTTTTTTTTTCTATTTTTTTTATTAACTCCTATTTTAAATAAAACACCCGGTATATTATTACATTTTTGAATTCACCTTAAAATTCTAGAGAAAATTTGTCTCTTCAACTAACACTCGATTTTGTACCGTTTTTGTAGAATTTGTAATTTTGAAAATTTTTAACAAATGGTTAAAAATTAAAAATGAAATTTTTGACTAATTATAAGATCACTGTAAAAGGAAGTTGTGTGAGTGTATCACACCAGATTTTTTTTTTGGCAATGCCCCTCGACAAACTAACTTTGACAAATTCCTTCGCGTTCGGCTCGGGAATTTGATCAAGTTAGTTTGTCTTGTGACATTGCCAAAACAAAATACTTTCGTAAAACATTTTTACTGGCAAAATCATTTGCCCTTAATACATTATTACTGAATAATTTTCTCTCAGGGTTTTATCACGTTATATTTTATTTTACCTTTCTTGGTCCACAGCTAGCATGCATGTGTCGTAAACAAATCAATTGTTCGACTCTCAATCTCGTTGATCTACTGTAGAAATTTACATACACAAAACACATAACACTATAAATATGAGGCAATTAACATTTATTGGTTAAATATCTGTATTTTAAAATATTTATAGGTTTAATAAAATTATCGTTATTAAATTTTGCATGAAACTCAAATTTAATTAATTCATACTGTATGTTTACGTCCATGAAGATAAGTAGGGGACGTTCTGATACTAATAAAAGTGAAAGAAGAATAGGAAATTTTAAATTCGAAGAAGTTGAGAATTTCAGATACTTAGGTACAATGGTAACTAACAGGAACAGCAGAAGTTTAGAAATAGCGCAAAGAATTCAGACGGGCAATAGAGCATACTTTAAATACAAAACGCTGATGCAAAATAAAAAGATAAGTAAAGACACAAAAATGAAAATTTATAAAGTAGAAATACGACCAGTGGTAACTTATGCATCAGAAATCATGTGAGGCAAAGAAAAATTAAAAATATTTGAAAGTAAAATTATAAGAAGAATTTATGGACCAATAAAGATATCAGAAATCGAGCATAGGAAATTAATGAAAAATAAACAAAATACTGAAATATGAAGATATAGTGAAGATAATAAAAGCACAAAGAATACGATGGCTCGGACATATATACCGAAAATAAGGAAAGATCAATACATAGAAGAATAACAAAATGGAAACCACAAGAGAAAAAACAGAGAGGTAGACCGAAATCACGATGGAGAGATCGAGTAATGGAAGATATTAAACTGCTAGGAATAGCAGATTGGAGAGGGAAGGTACAGGACGGGAAGGAATGGAGGGGCATTGTTAAGGAAGTAAAAACACACACCAAGCTATAAGCGCAAGACAAGAAGAAAAACAGTGGCCTGACCCCTCACAAAAGAAGATCAACGGAACTCTAAATAAAGAGTGGTTAGAACTCTAATCGAGTGTAAAACTTTGTAATAATAATAATAATGTTTACAGGCAGTATAGTTTAATGTTTATTTTTACATCGTTTCATAAACCTTTCTCTTTAAACACTGTTAACTTTGCTTGTCTTTAATTTTTATAATCTAATTGCTTCAAATTTAAAAATTGTTCAATTAGCAGTCTTCTTCATTTAAAATTTCTAAATTTTACTCAGATCTGGTATTTTTAATATTATTTTCGTATTTCTCTTACATTCTGGTTTTCTATCTTCGAGCCTAATTTATCTTCATTGATATAACATCTTATTTCTTTGTCCAAAATTATTATGATGGCCACATTGATTTTATAAAGAACACTTTTGCTGGGCACATACCAGTATTTATTGTTAATATAATTGAATTTTTGATATTCTTAGCTTGATTTTAAAGCTGGTTTGTTAATTCAAAGTTTTTTCACACCATTTGTAATTGTTATTTTCTTATGTTCTCCAAAACCTTGGAAATCAAATATTAAAAAATTACAGATTCCTACTTTTCAACTATTGTGACATTTAGCTAGAGACATGTCATATTGGGTTGTTCTCAATTTGTGCCAGTTTCCAATTATTATGTAACAGTGTGCAACAATAACCCTTTTATACAACATATATGTAAGAATCAAAGTGATGTTTCCTTTCTAATAATATTTACTTTTGCAGATATAAACTGACTAATATAACAAGTTACTTCAAAATTTCTGTCATCAACCAAATTTGCGTTACATTTGCAGTCAACGAATGGACAATTAGCTGTTATCGTTTTGCAATATGACATGTAATTGAATTAATAACTATGATTTTTTTCTGACTAATCGTTGTTTCGGTAATGGACAGTCAAATTTGCTGAAGAAACTGTCGATTCCATTGTATAAAATAAAATTTTTAATGATACAACCATACTGCTATCCTGTTTATGTGTACTTATTATAATTAAGCTGCATGTTAATTATAAAAGAAAAACCAACACATTCCCACATAAAAGCAGTGGGTTTTTGCTAACCTTGTGTGAATAATTCAAACTTGTCAGTTGTCATATCAAATTTTTCTATTAAAAGCTACAATATAATACAATTATAAAACTAGATGAATGTGTAATTTCCCTAATACTTAAGTAACAATCGACTTCGAGGATTGGACCGTGTCATGATTGAGATCGAAGAACTCAACGTTTCGCCCACTTTCGTAAGGGGTTTAATGACAATGGCCGTGAAAGCCTCAGAAATCATCCCTAATACTTATACCGTTTTCTAAGCAAGAAATAATCCTAGCTTTTGAAACTAAGCTTACTCTAGATATGACTGATAGCGAAGTTTTGAATTGATTTTGAATTTATTCACATCTCAGTTGCCAATTAAAAAGTCAGATTCACACTTTGGCCTAATTTTCTTTTGGTAATCATAGTACGACTATTATAAACAAATCACTGCCAAGAACATTTAGATATTAAAGTGTGACAACATTTGCAAAAATCTGAACAATAATATTTCCATATAAATTTTTCTCCCGATGGCCAAATTTTGATATAGAGTCGTTTCACTGTGTAATGAGGTCCTACGGACGGCTCGAATCGTCAAATTTGACCAGAAACAGCGACTGAAAGCTCTCGAAACACTTCATCAGCGCCGCCTCGCAGTGCATGCACGTCGCATTTGCGCGCAAAATAAAGAATCAAAATTCAGATCATCTCGCGCCCGCAAAGTTCGGCAGGACTACAACTATCGCGGGGCGCAGTCTCTCCTCTTCGTCCTGCAGGCGAAAGCTCGCGCAGGCAGATCGCCCGGTCGAGCTTTCCTGCTGCCGGAGCGCCACGTTCGGTTAGTTATTACCAAACGGTCGCAGAACGCGCTCGCCTCCTCCAAACTCGTTTTCACCACGCGATTCGCACCTGCTCTCGAAGTATGCACGTTGTTGACTTACCATTAAGTCCAATCAAAGTGTCGTTACCGAACCGCATTAGCGTTGTCGCGGGGTGCTAAACAAATTAGCAGCATCGCATGCACCGGTGATGCATCAAGTAGCCAGAAGTGCGACAGCTTTTGATTGTTCGCCGCAAGATCTGCCTAAAGTGTCGCCCGCAAATAATGAACTTGTTGCTCGCCCTGCAACTGTGCTTGTGCCCTTTCACGTCTTCAGTGCATGGAGAGCACTGGATAATCTTAATGTACAGTGCGCCAACTAATATATAAACACCCAGCACCCAATGTGGCTTTCGAAATTTATAGAGCACCTATTCATAAATCATCCAGTCGGTTGCTTAGACTACTTCAGCACGCGTTTGCCAAAACTAAAATTAAACAATAGCGGCTACAAATATTCGGGCTTAGCGCTTAATTCGGCTTGAAATGCAACACCACCCGGGTTCCTGGTACCTGCCATGGGGTGTCCCCCTGCAGAAGATGGTGGCAGTTCCCATACATCCTGCGCCCCTCCAGCTCCAGCACCCCGCTGTGCACGTGCAACCCATGTTGACAAGCCTTCCGGCGCCTCTGACTACTTTAAGGACCTTTGTTGCTCAGCCTAGCGTGCGACAACCCCAGAGAAAGGTATTTTTTGGCATTGCCAACCCTTCCTGTGTGACTGTTTTGCGACCGCTTGCGCTCTTCCTGTCTTTGAGCGTTTACGGAACCAACACCTGTTCTCACCGGTTTCACCATAGGAAACTCGATTTGCACAAGAACACCCCTTGAGTAGAAATTTGCAACGAAACAACCCTAATGCGGTTTCTAGTCAGTAGCACACTATCTGTGTCAGTTCTATCGTGGCATTGCATTTTTTGTTAAAAAAATCATCGACATTGTTTTAGTAAAGGTATGTTAAATGAAACTAGCTATCGGTATTCACTTCATTTTTGTAAATAATTGAAAAGCCGTTGGTTAATTAAATTTATTTTTCCAATAATCAATACATTTTAAGCTAGTATTGTCACGAGTGTTTTTTAATGGTTAACATCCATAACAAGCGAAATTATGAAGAAAGGTTAAGAGAATGAAATCAAGCACGGTATACATTACCGTAAAAATCTTTTGCTCAAAAATGTAGGAAGTGTAAAATTTATTGGCATTTAGCAATGCTTGCTGTATACAGGGTGAGTCACTGATCAATTTTTTGTCTACAATCCACGCAACAACTGTAGCTTAAATTTCAACTGTATTACACAGTAAAACTCTGGTTGTATTCCAATACCCAAAGTATTTAGACAATCAAAATCATTATCTGTTAGCAGTTGCTAGTAAATGTTTCCTACATATGGTAATAATTAGTTTTTGTGTTATGCGTAGGTTAGACATCTGTTTTTAAATGAAGCATTACGTTTTTCGCATAGCCTGTTATATGATACATATTTATATAAATTTGAAACGCAGCAAGTAGTGTTCAAAAATGTTTGTGTTCTTTTTTCGTTGGCGCAAAAAGAAGTTTTTTCTTGTGGAAATGTTGTCGCAAAATAGAACATAAATTTTCACAAGCTACATATACCAGATATGTATATTAGTCGTATATTATCGTAGTAAACATTTAGCCTATACATACACATCGTCTTAAAGTGTGTTTTCTACAAATGTTTACTTAAAAATGATATTCAAGGGGAGGTGGCAGCTCAAATTTGATACGCCAAGTAATTTAAACCATACTTACCATTTTGCCAATATGCAGTACATATCGATATACAATAATGAAAAACGCGAATATAGAATTATATCGGCTAATTTTTAATATACAGTGGGTCTCGCAGTATCAAACATAGGGAAATTATGAATGGATCAACTATTGGTGTGTATGCATCGAAGTACGCGGTGTAATGAAAACAATATTAAATTAATTTGACGTTTGTCATTCCTGACCAATCACATACCCCGATGGCTACACAGTTATAATTCGTCGCCCAATTATTTTTCAATATTTATTTGGCTATGTCTGATAGTTGGCGAGACACACTGTATGTAATTGTATAGCTTTTTGTTTTCGCGAGGTGCACAAAATTGTGGGTGAAAGTTTTACCTTGAAGTAGATATACAAAACTACTGCAGTAAATTTTCAGATTCAGTGTGAACATATGTGTAAAGTAGTGTTTTTTTATACGAACTGACGTCTAACATAGTGGAGAAATTAAAACGTATGATTTTAAATCCAATACTGCCCACTCTTAGAAGATTATATGGGGGCGATAATAATAAGAATGTTATGTATTAAATAATACAAAATAACATAAAATAACAATTTTTTATTTGTTATATTTTATGTGTTAAACTTAAACGTAATACGTAGAAATTCACATCCACATTTCTAAAATTGGAATATGTGAGTTACTGTTAGAAGTAGGACGATTAAAACAATTTAGTTATTTTAGATTAAAATAAATTATCCGACTTGGCGCAGGTTGCTAAATCTCATAAGTAAGTAATGGGCTGAAAAGTATGTAGCTACTGCTTACTTTTAAATTGCCGTCCTGCTGTTTTAGATTTTCTGTGTAGTATTGCAGCAATTTACTACCTATATTGAAACTGCACAGAACGCCTGCAGGAAAGCTTTTATGGTACCTTGGAATTTCTAGAGAAGTTGAAAGTTATTACATTCTTTAAGCGCATATTGGTCTTTTGGTTAACTTCGTACTTTATATTCCAGCTTAGGTTGTTAATACCCACGTGGTTTTTTCGATTATTTTTATTGGCTTTAATTTTGCTTAAATTTGAGCTAATCGATAAGTTGTTGGTGAATTATGTACATGTTACATTGACTAATTTATGTACAGAGTTCACATTGCTTCTGTAAAAGATAGGGAGCTGTTGCCTTCACGCTAATAATAGACTAACAATCGGCGAATAAGAATGATATAAGCGTGAAGTAATCCATTAGTCTGACAACATATGCTTTAAGAAATTTATAAAATGATTTTTTAACTACAGTGATTGTAGTGAGTACACTTTTCTTGATAAATAGTGGCATATAATTGGTCAGTAATAGACTGAAAGCCATTTATATTTATCACAGTACCTTATTGGCTGTTGTTTATATTTTACAAAATTTTATTGATTATTTTTTAAGCAGTCCTATCAGCCAATAGTAATGAGAAAAAATTTCAAATCGACCAATAGCCTCAAAATTACACTGACTATTTGCTAGTAGCAAATTACAGCGACTATTCAAATCGTTCTTCTGCTGTAATACAGCTAGTTAAAAGTGGAGTAGGTAAACAGCAGTTGTTAAAATAACAGGACACTCATCTGGAGGCTCCATCAAACCCTATCTACAACTTGAACTGTTTAAAAAATAATCACGCCGAATTACATTCGTGGTGTTATTTTTTTAAATAATTTTAACTAGATTAGCACTCATTTTTGTTGCTATTAAGATTCGTGAATCTAGTTAAAATTATCAAAAAATTATCACCACTTATGTAATTACTGTTGACAATTGCACAAATAAAGAAAGAATTATTTAAAATAATTTCAATTTCTTTGCGGATATTAGATTCAGACTGATTCATGGTTGTGCCTTGTTTTGGTGAGTGACAAATATTGCAATGTGTGTGTTGCAGTGCAGTCTGTCTTCGTTCGCTCCAAAAACTGAATTCTCTTGCTTGGTAATGTATGTTTTATCTTGGTTTTGACGACCATCCAATACCTACTGCAAATAAGCTGTGTGAATTAAATGTTGGTTTTTCTTCTATATTAAAATCATCCTTGTTTGGCTTTTATTATAGACAGTCCACAACTGCAACAGCTGCCGTTAAAGAATTCGCGACTAAGGCGGTATTTCAGTGTTTTCTGTAATTCTCTGTTGTAGTAACCCGTTTTTTATTTAGTTTGTTTTCAGACAATAACAATTAATTGCTTATGTAGTGTATAGGTACTGTCTCCTTGCTTCTAAGCGATTGTATAGTGCTGTAATGTCTTTATATTTTATGAATTTATGATAACAGTGGGCGTATTATTTATATTTTTATTAAAAACATATCACATTTCACCTAGGAAAATTTGTACAGCTATTACTATGATATTTATTATTTCAGTCATTGGAAAAATTAAAATATATTGACTGTCAAGGTTTAATTTTTCCTAGGACTGTTTTGAAGAGTTTTTAACCAAATTTTTAAAAATCGAACATGATTATTTCTGAACTAACAACATGATGTACATGCACTTTATATTTTTTTTGTCTAATGCCACCATCTATGTACTTTTATGCAATGTCATACTTATTGCAAGTCGCGCTTGCTAATTGGTGGAATGCGTAATGATTTCGTTTACTCAAGAAGTTAGTCAGAAATTAGACTCCGACGTGTGAGATTGCTTTTGTGTTGCATTGTACATTGGTGTTATCTCGCAATAGTTGCAATTGTTTAATGAATTAACCTGAGAAGTTTGGGAGATTCTTTGAAATTTTGCACCCAATTCAACTGGCGAAATCCTGCATGTATTTATAGCATGAACACGAGTCGTTCATTTGAAGTTTCAATTTCAAGACAAGATAATTGGGTTGGTTTCCTTATTTAATTTGATAAAGGTTAAGTCTAAGTAGAATTTATTGGTAGACAACGAAAGCAGTGACGGCTCGCTATAAGGAGCAAAGGAGCCATGGTGGAGTCATTTTTTTATTCCGAAAGAAACTTTTTTACCTATTTTTCATCATTCTTCTCATTTTAAAGCACGGGTAATTTTTATTTCATGAATATGAACTGTACGATAAGCTCTGCTTACTTCCCCGGACGCATTTGTCTTAAATCGAAGCGGCTACTCAGCTTCTCGACAGTTGTCTATAAACTGAAGCGGGTGAAAAGAGGTAAAAAGTAGGTCAAAAGATAAGGACTATTTAAAGATTTAATGTGAGCCGTTCCAGCGAAGGCTCAAACCTCAAGCAGCCTCAGCCTGACCTTAACCCTGCGATAACGCCCGCGTATGGAGTTTCTAATGACAATTTTGGTCCGTATTCTCACTTCCTTACGGTATACTCATAATTTACTGGTAAATTTTCGCACTTTTTGAAAAAAAATATTTGCCTGTAAAGTTTGATAAATTATTTCGCTGATGCTGACATTTGCCAGTCTGTGAGGGCGTGGAAAATTTATTTTAAGTTTGGTGATTGGTTCTGCTATGAAAATTCTCCACAAGCCGCCACACAACGAAATGTGCCTCATAGATTGATTATAATTCATTCGAAGTTTTTCCAACCTTTTTATTGTCAAGACATTTCAACTCATAGTCTATGAGTGTCAACATATGACAGGGAATTAACAGCTGCGAAATAGTATCTATTTCCAGACCGATAATAGATAAGTTCGTGCCCGTGTGCTAGTTTTCTAAATTAGAAACGCGTCTCTAAAGCCTGTTTCGTTGATCTGATCCCGCGGTAGTTCTAATTTAAAATCAAGTTCTAACACTCAACAATAAATAATGGGCCCGGTCTGTTGTAACTAAACTGCCTACGGAAATAAAATGACTGGCGATTCGTCATAATTAGGTTCTCCATGTAACTTTTATCAAATACGCATCCTTCTATTAACGCTATAATTGCGGTTACGTAAACTAAGAGGTTTGTTCATCAAGAAGCCTAGAAAGGCCGGTACGTGCGACCATCGCTTCAAATTTGACATGATTGCTACAGCGGAGGTTGAGCAAGCCCTGATATTATCCAAATTTGCTTTTAAGATTCGCAAAGTACAAACAGCTCTTCCATTAGGTGCAAAGTTGCGCAAGGAGATCGCTTGGTGTTTCGAACACGTGTGGGTGCAAGAAATGGTATTTAGCAACTTCCCAAATCTCACAAACCGATGCAAGACAATTTTGCAACAGAATTCTCAGAGTGCGAATTTGCCGCACAATACAAAAAGACAGTTGCGTAAAGTCAACGGTTGACGCAGTGTGCGGTTATGGATCAAGTTCATTTTCATTGAGGCATTCGCGACCCAGTGACCCTACTTACGAACGTTATGTAAGAGCCATCATACCGACTTTGCATCGCCAATGGGCTGGTAGTGAAAGCAAGCAGTTTGTTTAACTTGTGGCACCGGTTGATTGTTCCACTGCGCTATATTAACTTTCTGCCTTTTTATTTGCAAGGACGAATAATTTGTTGAAAAAGTGCAATGGTACCGACTTACCAAATCACCAACCAAAGTGATTTGACCTCCGGCATTACAGTAACAGTTTCTTAATTTCAGTATGGGGAAATGTCGAAGGCGCCAATTAAAAACATAAAAATTCAGCCAGTATTGGGAGCTGGTGGCAATGGAAACATAATAAAGGTTAATTCCTTATATAAATAAAAATTTAACTGAAACTTGCTTTTTGCAATTAATAGTGATTTATGATACAAGGACGGAAAGTGCAGTGTTTCGAACGAATATGAAAAGTTTCCAAATGAGGAGAAGTCAAGCTCGGCAACTACATGAGTCCGTCATACATATTTTTTCTCGAAAAATTGGGAGAAATTAAAACAACTACAAGGATTATGAATCTACTCGAATCTACTCTTGTAAATATATTAAATAAATAAATAAAATAACTTTACTGTCCTGATATTTTTCCTCGACTGTCAAAGTGTATACACTAGCTGAAGTGCGAGTGTAAATAATAAAAAAAAAATGAGAATAAAGTAACCAGTCTTTCTTTATTATTTTTACAGTCCGAAAAGTAGCCATCTAGCCACCACGATAAACAGTATGACTGTCTTAGAACCGTTATCTTTTCGTGCAAATAACCTAACGATATAATGACACTACATAGGTAGTTACCAGAAGCCGCTCTACCATAACAAACCTGTCATTCAAGATTTTTTTATTCTGGAAGAAAAAAAATTGTGTACTTTTTTATCATATATTTCCTTTTGAAAGCTTAAACACAGCACGAGTAATTTTTATCTCATGAATATGAACTGCATCATAGTCGTTGCTAGCTTCACGGGCGTATTCGGGCCAGATCGAAGGGGCCCAGTTTTCCGACAGTAAATAGGCTGCAGCCGGCGGAGAACGACGAAGGAGGTAGACTTTAGGTTTGGCTCAAACAATCTCACCGCGGCTGTGATAGCGCGCGTTTCGAGTTACCCATTTCGATGTTTACAATTTTGGCACGTAGGGTCACGCGGCGTCCTGCGATTTTATTCGTACGCAAGGTCAGAGCACGCACGTGTCATTATTACTTTTTTTAATCATTATTATAGCTTCTATTTATCACATAGTACTTGGAGTGCGTTATGCATTCGGCACCCACCATGTCATAAATACAATTAACAATCTTTTAAATAAGCATTTTTCGGCGTCATCACTCAAAGAAAAGTTGAGAATAGAGAACGTAAGTAGACGTGGCGATAAATTCCGATTACTATTATTATATGTATTATTTTTCATGCAGAGATAAACTTAATTTTAAAAAAGTGGAGATACATTTTTGGCCGCATTACGCATTTAAGCGAAAAAATAAAGACATGTTCGATTCAGTTTATTATATTTTATTAGCCTGTATAAAGTTTGGTAAATTTTGTTCACTGATGCTAATTTTTGCCAACCTATATGCTAAATATTTATAGATCTGGGGATGTCGCATTTTACACTCGGTTGCTTCTACCATCAAAATTCTCCACGACCTCTGATAGGTATTACAGAAGTTTAAAGATCCGTCAGTTAGCTGAAAAGTGCAATTTCAATGTCACGACTTGTTTTGAGTTTAAATAAAAACAACCTACACTTTAATTTGTGCCTAACTTTAAATAAACCACTTCAAATTTTATTCATTCAAGGGCATAAAATTGAACAAGAAGTTTCGCTTCAGAGAATGCCAATTTTGTACGTGCATTACTTGCTGCCAAATACGTAAACCTTGAACACTTTCGGAACGGTAGAAAAGAATGGGCGAAGGAGAAACACGAACACAATTAGCATGTTTTTTAAATTTCGAAAGTGGTTTTGTAGATTCCCATAAAGTAACTAACGCATTATACTGTTTGTCGGTAATATTATGATCAGCGTTGTTATATTTGGTAAATTGGCACTCAATTCAAAGGTTAATCGTTAAACTAGCACATATTCTACGCGGATTCCTGATTTAAATTAGCTTTTACAAATAAATGTAGTATAAGTCGACGGTTAGACTGGAACAGAAACGGAAATATACATAATTTTGTTCTAAATGAAAATCCAACTTTCACAAATAGCATTAAAACATTTATCAATGCATAACATTATATCTACAACTGTTTAAAGAAGCGACACTGAGCGGCTTACATAAGTGTTTGCTTCTTATGTGTGTGCAAATCAACCATGCTTGATAAAAGTGTGTCAACAAATGTCACTTTACTAAAGATAGAACTTACTATCAATACGATATTTATCTTGTTTGCAGTTGAGAAAGCCAGGTGGTAAAATTGTACATTGATAACAATTATGCAATTTCTATCTATAAACTTGCAGAGTGCAGTTGCAAATATAAATAGACTCAAGTTATGCCAATATCGATTCAACGGCAATTATTAAACTTGAAAATCAAGATTTCGTGGTGAAAATATGGCATAATGCTGCTTATCCAAGATAACTTCCTGTCTGGCCAATTTTTTCCGGTTTTATCTGTAAGTGCAATCTGTCCTTACTCCTGCAAGTATATTCAGCTTTTGCAAATAGTGAGCGTGGTTCGTGACGTCTTATCTTCTCTAGAGATTATTATAGGAACTTCAGTAAGTTATTGACAAACAAAAGTTCGGCAATACAAATTAAGACACTATTTTTCGTTATCTAAATCTATGACTAAAATGGGGTAAGGACGGAATTGAAGTGTAAATATACACATTTTTTTATGTAATGAAGATGCTACCGGTTCTCTGTTAAATAAGTATTTTAAAAAATATATTATGCAACTTGTTGGATAAAAATATTTGTTGAATAAAAACTGCAGAGCACAGCAGAAGCATAATAGCGTTTTTATCATTTCTAAATATAAAAAAACTTTGCCAGAAAATGGAAATAGTGTGGGGCATCTTTGAAAAGAAAAAAAAATAGTAGAATTGAAAAATAAACTGCTCAAGTACAGGTCTAAAGAGTAGCTTCAGCACTGCGAAAACATTAAGTATTATAGGGCACCCAGAATGTGTAGTTCAAAACGTGACCACCGAACTTCTGTAGATGGCGCCAAGTGGACAAGCCACCACTGTGCTACAATGCTTGGAAATTTTGCAAAGTGGAAAATCGCCACCTTTCGCCAAAACCAAATAGCGCATGAAGGTGCTCGGGACCTTAGCAACAACTTTGCCCCCTTTCAAAATTTCGATATCTGTAGCCGTTCGAAAGTTACAGGCGATCCAGACAGACAGACAGACAGACGGACAAAACGTTCGCATAAGTACGCTGAAGCTACTAATAAAGATATGGCATCTTTGAAAAGAAAAAAAAAATAGTAGAATTGAAAAATAAAGATATGTAGCAAGGGCTTTGCAAACAACTCACGGACATCCTAATGTCTCAAAGAATGTCGACATCCGTGACTGCTCATTGCCTGGGAGGTCTGGGAAACCAGGCAGGTAAGAACTTGCCAAAACGAAAGAACAGGTAACGTGCAGCGTTTATGAAAATGGTTTACTTTGGGTGTTTCTGTCATATTGCACTTGTTTACGTTTCGAATATTAAATTGATTTGTTTTATTTCATATTTTATTTATTTGCGTTAGAAACAAGCTAAAATATCAATGGAACCAAAACGAATTAATTATTTTGCTAACCGTAATGCCACACTCAAATTTTGTAATTAAAATTCAGATTAGTTAAATAATATGGGATTTTTTTTTATTACAGATACAAGAATATAAAATAATAATTGAAGTTATTGTTTGTTAGCCTTTGAATTGTCTGTGTCTAGACAAGAATTTATAGAATACAGCAAATTACGCTCACTGTGTAACAAATACCCGTATAGAATACTTGCATGACGTTGTCTATAAAAAATGCACTTGTCAGAGTAAACACTGCACGAAAATACATGAATGTTCGGGGAACGTAACCGCAGAAATAGATGAAATACACTTTAAATGCGGACCAGCATACACGTGTACCCTACTTCCAAAACTAATTTTTATTTTGAAAACGGTAACGTATTTTACGCTGAATAATTTTGTAAAAACTCAAAGGAAAGTGAATAAATATGACAGAGCTTTTAAAAAGGTATTTTGAAAATTACAGGCAAAAAGATAATAAATGCTATTAGGATTAAGTTGTATCGTGTGTAGGTGATGTGCAATTGAAATTTGAACTTTCAATTTGTGCAAATGGTAACCTTAAGTATAGGTCATGTTACTTACTACAAACAAAAAAACGTGGAAAAGTTTATTTAAATAGTCAACAATTTTTATTTTGGAGGGCTCTGGATTAATGTTAATTGTTTATACCTTGAGATTTACATCCTGCCCTTAAAATAACTCGTACGAATTTGACGAAAACTACCTTCGAACAGGAGTACAGAGTTAAAGGTAAGTAAAAGTTCAAGGTCATTTCAATTTCTTTAACTGGGGAATATGGATTAGTAACCTATAGCCATCTTAATAAGAAGAAAATGGGGCGGGGAGGGGGGAATTTTGAATTGACTGAATATGTAAAGCACAATTGAATTGGAATCTGTGTCCTGTTTAAACAATGAAAACTGGAGAGAAATTTAAATCCAAAGAGAATCACAAGAGGAGCCAAAAGGCAAGAATTAAAATTTCAAGCGACACATTAGTGAAATTTGAATAACTAAACAAACTTTCAATTAGTATTTAAAGTTTTTGTTATAAATACGTTAGAAAAATTAGGTATGACGTTATTAACGCAATAGAAATTAGAAAAACGATTATATATTGTAGTTTTCAAATAAATTAAGCTTTCGAGGATTATTTTCTATGGGTATTATTGTAAACTTTTGTCCAGGTCAAAGCTGTGATTATTTTCTAGGGTATGTTCTGCACCAGTTGACTTTTCTGGTTGATTTCTACGCATAGCTCTATTGCACTTTTTAAATCTGATTGTGGAATTTCTGGTAGTTTTACCAACATGCGAGGGCTTTTTGATAATTAGGGTAGCTCACTATAATGGGATAAACTAATAAAATATCCTCTATCTATTTTTCAACATAATTTCTTTCAACCTCAATACACTTTCTAAATTTTGAAATTAAGGCAAATGAGCCATCAAAACAAATTTTTTTTTTCGAGATTTCCCAGCTTTGCCGTCATGACCTTTGTTCACGTTCAACTACACGGGTGCAATGTCATGAAAAATTAAAGTTTTCTTAAATGTTCGTTGTAGAAAATCCTTTTTACTGTGAGCTTATGGGGAAGGTAATCTATTAGCAAAATTTTTTCACAGTTCCAGAAAATCGTGGTCTTTACTTTGCTCGCCGATGGTTGAACCTTGAATTTCTTTGGTGTTGGAGAGTGTTCGTCTTTCCATGGATTTTTGTTTACTCTCAAGTGATGAATGCAGGTTTCATCTCCGGTTACAATTTTTCTAATAAAATCCTCTCCTCCTTTACAGGCACATTTATTACCGGGCGCTATTCCATTTTACCCATAACTCAAGATTAGCAGTGCTTTGACACTAACTGTGTTTTATGAACGACACTTGGCAAATAATTTCTTGACACTTCAAAGGTTAAACATTAAATTTTGTTTAAGATTCTATGGCCTTCACGATAGTCAGTTAAACGTTCTTCGTATACGGAATTACACTTTTCTATACCACAGGTTTTGATAAATGGTTATATAATATATAGAGAATCCGGTTGTTGACTCGAACTTTTCTTTGAATCCTATTATAATTTTTGAAGGTTACGCTTGTACTATGTTTGTTAAGTACATTTTTGAAGGTGTCGAAAATGTGTCCAATCTAAGGCAGAAAAAATTTAGTGTAGTAATTTTATTAATTTTGGTTTTTTGTAGTTATTTATTTAATATTCTATTTACTATTTTGTAGGAGAAACCGTTATTCTGAGCTAGTTGGTGGATGCTCTTAATTCTTTATTAAATTTGTCTGTGTTTAGTGGGGGAGGGAAGTAAGTATATGTATGTATAAAACACTGCTGGAGCCTGTGGTTTGAAAATATCACAATTCGTTAAAACCCCCCACCACACAAATATTTAACAACTGATAAATACGTATTTCGACAGCCAAGCTGTCATCATTGGTACCTACGAAAAACGTACACAGCAAAATGGCAACGATAGATTCGTGACCAAATCACAAATGGAAGTGGGCGATACCCGCGCATTTTACAGCTATTTATACTGTCTGACCCGGAGGACGTGGCCGAGGACCAATTAACATGGCCGACGGTCAATTTAACTTCAATAAATCATACAAGATGGAGGAAGGTATAGGTCCACCATCTTTGTTCAAAAGTTTATTATCTCGGTTCTTCTTCAGTAGCAGTTAATTTCTGCTGTTACAAGTGACTGGCATGTATAGTTAAATGTTTTAGATAAATATATAGAAGATGATGAAATCAATTTTTGGGGTACCATTGAGTGGTCATTAGACTAGATGGTATTTTAACGTGATTTTAATTGAAGATATTTGTAGTTGTGTAACTTAACTTTTATAAAACGTATGTACCGGGCCTATACTTATTAAAAGTGTATTTGTCTGCACAGCGAATGTGTATATCGCAGTTGATGCGTGCGTATGTGTCACTTTTTCTAACGACATGGCTCAAAAATGTACTGCTACAAGATACTATGCATGACTGCGTCGCTTTTTCAGTGCCTTGTAACGGCATGTCACACACTCGATTATATAATTCCAGCGATACTAAATATTTTTCTTAAACCGCCTGTTGCATCAACACAATTTCTTCTGCAAAAAATATTTTAGTAAAATAATCTGTGTGGGAGTTAAAAAGCTAGTCATTAATAATGTTTGTGTTAGTCGATGCGGACAAAACGAAACGAGCACACATTTCGCTAAATGCCATTCAATGTCATAATGGATAATATTAAAAGACGCAAAGAATAAAAATAAATGCAATGCTGCTGTAATATAGATTTATCGTGTATCTAATGAAGTATGAAGCTGTTGATCGTAAATATGCCACCCATATAGTGATGAGAAGGTATGAGAAATGCCGATGTTTCAATCCGGATATTGCAGGAATAGTCTCACGATTACTGCTACTGGATAATGCAAATTTAATTTTATTTATACTGATACTCATATTAAGTAACTTATTACAAGATTGGTAAGCATTAAAGTGTTAATCTTTTTTTTTCAACCAGCAGAGAAACTGTCTTGATCAGCGATTTCCGGGATGTATTTTTCGAAATACACGTCCTTGCTTTATTTAGCTAATCACGACTTGACAAAGGCAACTGATAAGCGACTGCTTCTGATGGGCTCTCAGTTAGTTTTGATTGCCTTGTTCATCGACGGGACATTCATAATTCAACGAGAGCCTTTTAAGTGTCCTTTGGGAAACAAATCGAACGCAGCCTGTCCAAATGATTCCGGTGTATAACAGCTATTTATCCGTCAAATAGCGATTCTGCCTATAGAACTCCACTTATCTGAAGAACGTAGCGCTTTTATGAACCTGAATACGATATTCATAGCTTGTCCTGTCGTAAAATACGTTATTTTGTAGTTCGAATACTGCTTGTCTTTTTTCTTTGTAGTGTTCCCGAGTCCTGCTTTAGAATTCCAGCGCTGGATGTAGAAGTAGAGTGTATTTTTAACCAGCCTCACATCACTCCTGGAGTGCAGCGGATTCGCCCATTTAGTTTCAAATGAAACTAAGCGCGTGTTTGCAGCTGTTCAATTGAGCTGATTAAAATTGGTGTCTGTTGTGGGTTAATTCGGGACCGTTTCTTTAAAAGCGTTCGGTTCGGTAGCGTAAATTGTTTATGGAGATGTCATTTCTGCGGCTTGTTTATTGCACAGACTTCGCTTCGTTATTCTCAGGTGACTCCTTGAAAGCGCTGGATGTGCATAATTGCATACAAATTTTTATGCAACGAAAACGGAATTTTAATCCTGCATCTCCAAGGCTCTCGTCTGCATTTTAATTATTCCTCGGTGGTTTGTTTGTAATTTTGTCTGAAATTAATATTCCGCTTAACAATTGGCGAAGTCTCATAAAAAATTCAAAAGGGCAAAGACGCTTTAAATTAATATCTTAGATGTAGGTCAGGAAATGGAAAATTATGATGACGATAATGATGATTGACATATTGCAGTAATATAGAAGCAATAAGTAGCTTGATGCTGTGGCAGTAAGTAGGTTAATACTGCTGCGGAATGAAAGTTTATTAACTAAGAAGAGCAAAATTGTTTGTTCTGCTGTAAATCATTGAACTGCCATGAATTTATCCAAAACAGGAATTGTTTGAACCGGTCTATTACCAGTAATATTGCACTTGAGAGAACCGGTGTTGATGCAAGAAATTTGCATATTTTGGTTAAACTGAAAGCAGTCAAAAGTAAAAGTAGATGTTTGACATTTAAACTTTTTTTAACGGTTTTTTAAATTGGCACTTGCTTACTATATCAGTTGTAATACTCGTTTGTAGGACCGAGGAATTTTAAATATCTGCCCTAGTCGCTTTTGATATCTTCTGAAATCAAACTCGACTTTCAAAAATTGCGACAGAAGCAATTCTATAAGTATACAATATAATTATTTTGCTTTTATTAACTATGAACTACATCCTATTCGTACTCAATGCAGTTCTGACTTCTTCACAATGGATGCATTTTTTAAATATAAAGAGCACTGATGAAATCCATGAAAACTACCATAATATACAAAGTAGACTCCGCTCAACAGATAAATACCCTTTTACTTAAAATAATATAATAGCTTGAATTCATTTATATAACATTGTGCCCTATCTTATAACATTATGTTCAATTTTATTGTGTGACTCTGTAGATTATAGAATCATAATAATATCAATAAAAACGTCTCACTTGTTGCAGATCATCTAGGTCAGACCATACGTGATGAAGTATGGTGTACTTTCTGTTAACATTAATAACAAATATTGGTAATCAATCTAATATAATTGCGCGTATATAATCAAGACGGGTATTTAAAGGTTAGTGGTAATCTTGGATCATGTTAGAAAGGCTACTTGCTAGAAAACTTATTAATTCGTCCAAATGGAAGCACCAACCTATTTAGTCAATGGTGATGAATTGTAGCATTTATACTACGTCAGAATGGCGTCGTTTGTTAATTAATAATGTTTAAATACACGCACAATAAGCAACGGTGAAGGAAATGGTCAGCACAATATATGTTTTGATTTGCAAAAGCAAACTATAATAACAGCTGAAACAACATATAATCATGTGCATTGTTTCCACAGAAGAATAGTAAATAGGTTGTATCTAGCGATTAAGAATCTTATTGCGGATTTCCATGCTATTTTATCATACAAATGTGTTAGGGTACGAGAGGATTACCTTCAATTTAAATAAGACTTCTCGTACTCTTTTATATTTGAATATATATTTGCCCTGTTTGTCCTGTTAGCTAGCCCAGTTAACATGCGGATATGAAAGATCACTGTCTGCTAAAAAACAGGAAGCTGGTCTTCCCTGTAGTGTTTTCAGGCTGAAACTAACTTCAAACAATCCAGAAGAAAACCGAATTTATTTACACAGTCTATTGACTTCAGAACACATACGAAAACAGAATATAAAAAACTAGAATTAGCTTATAGAAAAACGTACGTGCGAGATAGCTCGAACTGCTCGCATGTAGTATGCAAGACAAAAAAAACTGAGACAACTCTAGATAGAGATTTTGGCATTATTTGATTAGCTTAAATGAGGCTTGAAACCGTTACATTTACTATAACAATTTTGTTTCGTAGCAACGTCTAAACAAGTTGATGATTGAGTTACAAATACCTAGCAACTATACATATTAAGGCAGTCACATTTACAACAGACCATATTAACTGTCCCAGTTTTTTTTTGTCTTGCATAGTACATTACACAACATACATAAAATAATATCAAATAGTGTTTCATAAATGTCTTAAAAGTCTTCCCTGGCTTGGAGTCGACCTTGTTTAAATCGAGGGCGATCTACACCAGAGAATTCGCTGAACGAACACAGCAAATTTACCTGGAATTTGGCTGCTGTATATCTTTAAATTGAGCACGTTTTAGATTGCGTCATTGACCCTGAACGACACAACGCGTGGAAATTCACATCGATTGCTCCGGAGAAATCGTTATTCTTGCTCTGACGACCCTTCGTCGGCTGGCATCACGTTTCTACAACGAACTGAACGAACGCACCTTTGAAAATCTTGTACTCACCAGCGCACAAAGAAAATCGCGTTTTTTTAGGAACATACACACTATCTTGATGCGCCCCAAAACTGTTTAGGATTCTCACCGCTTCTATTTCATTTTCCTTTGGGCGATTTTCACACAACGCACTTTTGGAGTTGTTCATCGGCGTGGACGCCCACAAGTCAAGGCGTAAACGATTGATTTCTTCGTAAAATCTGCATGAGTTGAAACTTCCCACATCCCGCGAACAGATTGGATGTGCGTTTCTCGCTACACATGCGAAATCAGCCTCACAATTCGTTCACCGCACAGGGCAAAGTCGGCTTCGCCCCCTTTCTTTTATATTAAATACAACACTAAATCTGCTGTACAATAATAGCACATAGAAAATATAAGTTGTCATATATTTAAATGTAAAGCTAAATAACGTTTTAAGAGCATTTTATGTAGTCCACTCGTCATAAAGTGCACATACTTGCTAGGGTTTTCGATTAATTTTATTACGAATCGTCGACATTAATTTTTAACTTAATATGTATGTTTCGCACTAGTAGAAAGAATGCTTTGAATTCAAAACTATATTTCCCGTTATTTATTAAGTTCTTCTAAAACCACTGAGCTCTAAACAATAAAAATCATGTAATGTTGTTATTATGTACAAAGTGTTAAAAGCTCAAAAACAATTCGGCTATGTTTACTTTTATATACATTGATAGTAAGTACTTATTGCATAACAGGTATTTGCGAGTTGTGAAATTGTTTACCGACCATTGCAAATAATTTCAAATATTTTGTTATTCAGTGTTCGCATAAAAACAAAGGTTTTAGTTCGGCTCAGACCAAAACTTCCTACGCAAGTCCTTTACAAAATGGGGAGCCAAAAATATCGAAACTATAATTAAATACTGGTTTACTGGTCACTTTTTAGCCAAGATTTCACTAGTTGTCTGAACAATCGAGATTCGTGTTGGTCGTTGTGTCTACGAACGCTAAATTTGAGAAGTTCTCGAAGGTGAAGATGTTTACAACCGGCTGACTTCCCGGGAAACTTTTTGTTTTTTTGTTTTATAGGGTCTTGGGCTCGCTATCTTGAACATCGCCTCATGGCTATGGGAATATCCAACTGCACGAAGTTCAGTTCGCAGTTGTATAATATAGCCTCCAGATTTAGACGATTTTGTTCTGCAAAAGTGGGATATGATTCTGCTGTAATTGAAATTCAGAGCAGTTCCACAGTTACACTTGGGAAAGAAAATAAAAGAAGTATTGCATATTATTACTTTCGAACTTGTGAAAATATTGCCTTTGTGCGATATTTTAAAATATAAGACACTGCAACCAGTTTTAGTAATGTGAAACATGATCTAACCTTAATTTTTAACTCTAATATAAAATGAATTCCTTCTTGCCACAATTTAATTATTGCTTACTCTTTATTCCAAATTACTATTTGTTTCAGAAAAAAAATCCTTGATTAGTATTAATTATACAGTTGGAGGTTTATTTTATGGATTCTGATTAACTACTATATAATTAATTGCTAATTGAATCTCAGCGTTCGTCCAGTAAATAATATCTTCATCACGATTTTTAACTATGTATTATTGTTTGCCAGTTTATTATTATTTCACATTGTCTGTAACATCATGTCTTCATTTACATACAAACGTATACATTAACAGTGTAACTATTGTAGGGAACAAACGTGATTTAATTCTGAAGTTAACAGAAATGTCGAAATTTTGCCAAGCAACTGTTATGCAAGCGGGCAACAGCCAAAAGTAGGTAGATATTTTGTTCAAGGCCGACATATCGAAATTTCTGCAGGTAAGAATCGTGTATCTCCGAAGGTTATCTGTTGTCGATTTGGGTTGAATATAAATGCTGCCCAACGACGGTGCTGTGGACGGAACCCCTAATTATTTAGCTTTGTAGATGACTTGGATCTCAAAATAGACCGTTGTCTAATTATTTTTTATCGGAATAAATTACTTTCAGAAAGTGCGACACGCAAGAAACAGCTTCCAGCTACGAATTTAATATGGATTCTAATGATAAATGGATTAGTAATCGGTACCTTAAGATGGATTAAAGTGTATAAAAAAAATCCTTCCTTGGAACGCATTCCTTACTTGAGAGATTTATTAGCAAGGGTTTAATTTCCATTTCTGCTTGTGAAATTTCCCGCTAATTACTCACTCGGGATGATCACAATGGTCAACAATACGCTTTGTCTTTCAAATGCCATCGCTGGCATTTCCAAGAAACGCTGAACTGTAGAAATCCTCAGGGTCTTTATGCCTAAACTGGAAATTTTGTTAAATAAGGAAGGTTGCCCAAAGACGGAATGAAATGCAGTCCAGTAATTATCCGTAAACTTTCAGCAGTTGTTTTTGCTGTTTCTCCTATTCGGGGATTTAACAGCCTTTTGTCGATTATTCTTGTCTTCAATTCAAGTTCGCTATTTTAACTCATTTTGTTTCGGAAATTGAAGAACAAGAAGTTTGTAAAATTTTGCGATCACTGACAAACAATAGTATACATAGAGAAAACCGATTGTTATAAGTAGAAGCCTGTACTGTTTAAATGTAGCATAACATGCCAAATTTTGTTATGCAGATTATATACAAGGTGTGCATTAACAAAATCTTAAGCAGACCAAAATAGTATCTACAATAAAACGTTCACGATATAGCATGTAAGCATTTACATTCAAATTAAAATGCATTTCAATACTGGGAAACCAATTTAAAGCACTTTGTGGTAAATTAACCATTCGGAAACAGGTGGCTTGATTAGCGAGGTTACTTACATGGCCATCAAGATCTCCGGACATAAGCAATTTAGGATTTATGTGTTGGGGATCATCTATTTGAAAGCTATTGTTTGAGCAACAAAAGTGATGTAGAAAATTAACTTGCATGCGTAATTTCAGATTTTAATCCATGAATTGCATGGAATAATGAAGTACACCCTTGAAAAGCCATAAAACTTAAAAGACAGTGAAGGTTCCTATGTACTATAATAACGCTCTTAAAAGTCCATTTAGAATTTTTCCTACAGTTATTAAAGTTTATTTTCTTTTTGATCTCGATGGCCAACTTCCACAAAGTGCGTTACTTATTTTAGTTGTCATATCTAATTTATCATAAATAATTATCGTTTTATGTGCAAGTTTTGCGAATACCCAACTAAAATTGATGAAAATTTCGATTCTAAAAACTACCACCTCTAAGTAGGTACCAAATCTTTTTAAATTTTATTTAATTCAGTATAAAGAATCGCATAGATATCTCAAATTACACTAAATTTGCATTATCTGTGCTCAAAAACTCGCGTTCGTAAACTTGTGGCAGATAATTTTTTCTAACACTATTTATTTTGTCTATTTTCTTTTCATGCACTATGTCCGTGACTAATTTGTATTCATTGATGCTAACATTCTGAATATTCGAAATGATAACACTTTATGGGAAACAACAATCATTTATTTAATTAAACAAGATTTACTAACGCTCACAAAACTACTTTATGTACTAAGTTGGAGTTGCGTATGTAATTTGTTACTCGCGACGCTAATTTCTCAGTTTAAGACACTAGTTACTTACTTGCACGCAGAGTAACATCAAAAATTAGTTCCCTGCTGATTTGGACTGGACATTTATGATGTTTCCGCTTTTGCGGGGTGATTTATGGCCGCTACACGTGTCCATGTTTCCGCCACAAAAGCAATCATCTATTTGTGCCCGTTGTATAAAATCACATAAACTACATAATGGTTAAAAAATGTTCCTGCTGATCTACAGCAACTATGGGATGATAAAAATGTACAGGATGATTCACAAACGTATGTTAAAAAATGAAGCCCACAGTTTACTGTTCATAATAAGAAGAAAGTTCCTATATACATAATTATGTCCGCTCTTCTTTCGTAATTTATTTAAGCCTTTCAAATTGGAAATTGGAAGCCTTTTAATTGATTATATGACTCATAGGTGTAGCAGTAAATTTTTCGTTTTTTAATGTTTGTTAATTTCAATACAGGTAAGTATTTTTGCTATTTTGTCGTAAATGCGTCTCTTTTCGTACGCAGAACGTGCGCGTATTTATCTTTTTTATCATCGTTAGGGCATTAGTAACACCACTAAAAACATAAAAATCAAAAACAAATTAAATAATTTCCACAACAAAACAAGATCAACTGATCCACAGAATTTAGCTTACACATTTTATTAAAAACCACACAGCAAATCTCTCTCTTCAAGGCCACTGAAGATAACAGCTTAGCTATCGAAATACGAATTTAGCGGTTTTTAACGAATTGTGTGAGATTCAAGCCACAGACTTCAGCAGTGTTTTAGAATTTACCTTAATGATTTTACAGCTTTGTTAATTGTCCTATTACTATTTAGTCCTGTTATAGCGCCATCGGTTACAAGGCAAGCCCGCTTATAACGCCATGAAAGCGTGGCTCCCAATTTTCGTAAGCTGAAGCGACTTTTTAGTCAATAAGAATAAACAATGTGTATTTCTTTGAACACGGGATAAGGTTCTCACCGTACTACTAATGCGCAATATCTATTACTGTTTTATAAGCATAAAATAAAATAAAAGGATTTCCTGACCCTATTGCTTAAGATAAATTTTTCCTGGCCATTAATTAACAAAAATACAGCAGGGGTGATGAACGATTGTACTTCAAATTGTCTATGATGTTTCGGCAAGCACAGTAGCCAGTAGCAAGTTACTTGCCTTTACTACAAAGTGTTTATTAATAGACAACCTTCATATTTATACCGAAAACTTAAATTCAGAACTGAAGTCCCGCACACAAAAGCGAACTATTTAAACGGGCATTAGGATATAATATATGTAAATGGTATAATACATTGGCTATACACATCACAAAGATATCATTTCAGAAATATAAGAAAGTATGATTGTAATCAATTACTTACCTGTCATAATAATTCCTTTTAACTTCAAACGAATAAGTTGACAATTTGTGCTGAGAGTTATAGGTAAATATATATTTTGCAATAATTTTATAATTCAGTTGTGTTTCATTTTTTATATCTCTTGGTAAAAGCGGCATTTAGGGTTAGGTGGAAGAACAGGTTCGCACCTTCGCGAATCTGAATCTCGCCCGGGTTAATAAATAAATTAATTGTATTAGTACATAGTAGCAGTCCAGTGAGACAAATGTCTCATTTAATAAAACAAAAAAGACCGTTTTGCAAATAGAACGCGTATTCACCACACGTACGTATATGACGTCATTGTTAGTAGCAAACTACCAGTCGCATTCGCCTTGATAAAATTTGCCTAGAATCTAACCTAAAAAGTTAGGATTATAATTAAGATAATAATTAGTGTTAGAGACTGAAATTCGGTTCCTGACCTGACATGACCATTCCAAACATATAACTTTAATAACTTTTTTCTCTATCTCTCACGGTTTGGCTGCTGAAACAGCGTCCCGGACGGACAAGTCTATTATATATATGGATGATTATATAATGTGAAAAATAAAGGTGTTTATTATTATTATTATTAGGTAGATACATGAAAAAAAAGTGTGGTTAGCAATTATCATCATAAATTTAACTTCATCCTTCATATTCAGTACATAATTCATAACTATTGTTTAATTAACAATTAAAAAATATTAAAACCAACAACCACAATTTGATTGATAAATAAAAATAATAATAATTAATTGAATACAGTTTAAAAATTAACCGATTGGTATCATATATGAAGCGCAATTCGGTGAGCAGCTAGTGTTGATAAACTTGAAAATGACTTGGTACAATTCCAGTTACCAGTGCAATTTTGCCAAATTATGCTCTACTACGATGTTAGGACGATTTTAAATGTCTTTGAAAGAAATAACTTTCTAATAGCTCTAATAAGTCATAAAGTAAGGGTAACACTGATTGGCGGGCTAGGTTAGAAGTCACGGTTGACTAAACTATCAGGATCACTTCTAGACCATTAAATTTTTATACATTTCACTTTTTTCATAATTATTAGGACAGCCACTGTTTAAAACTAATAAAATGCAATAAAATCGGTATAAAGCACAAGCAACTGCATTTTACTATTACTATTAAAATCATCAAGTCTGATAATTTCATGAAAATAAATTATATATTACATCAAAAATTCCCAACCTGTGGGCTGCTGATAACCGGGGTCCGCAAAACATATAAAAAATTAAGGCTATACATTCTGTTGTCCACAGGAGCTGTCTCTGTTATCTTTTTTTAGCATTCCTGGTACTGCCTATGCCATTTTAATAACTAAAGTAGCCTCATGTGCGTGTAAAACAGGAAATATTTTTAATTTAAAGATATTTAGAGTAATTTTGGACAAAGTTATTTTTATTTTAGACATGACGGTTTTCATTCGTATCGATTGCGTAATTTTTAAAATATATCACCTTTGTCAACCGGATAGGAAGTAGATAATGAGAAGTTACTCACAAGTGCGTTAATTACAAGAACCACCGTAACATTATAAAAATAGCAGTGTAACAATTATACGAAGAAGAATACTTGTTATCGCCGTAATCGTGTGAAACACACTTGATTAGAAATCCCGCTAGTCGTTTTTACAGATTGCGTGGAAAAATTGAGTCATAATAGTTGTAATTAGAATTACAAGCGTGACAAAAAGCGAGGTTGTGAAATAACCTCCAGGTATTACATACACATCCCATTAGAATAGAGATAATTTAGTTAAAGCGGGTGAATTGTTGTACATGAAAGTAGCGCCCCATTTCTATAAGCAAATATACAAAGTACAGCATTTTATTGATGGGAGATTTATTTTCACTTTCTGAATTAGACTAAACCTCATTAAGAAACGTAACTCTTCATGTGCAATTAATTATTATACATATTTTTTTAAGCAGTGTAGTAACATTTGCAACATATTATGAATACTTTCATCGGTCGTAATTAAAAACGACACTGACCCACAATTCTAAATTCTGGCTATTCCAAACTAGTTACATGCTGTTATGTAAGTATTCTGCTGCCGATTTCGATTTCTGTTGTTTATGTTCAGTTCAGTCTGCTGTAACTAAGGTTATTTTACTAAGCTGCATATCATGACAAAAACAATTGTTACTAATTATCATTACGAATGCGTTATGCGTGACGCACCACCTGAAGATTTATTCCACTACGGCTATTGTGATGGACAAAGCAATTATATACCTACATCGTTGTAATTTAATGGATGTTATTCCGTATTGTATGTTAAATAAAATTATTTTCTCGTTAGAAGATGGACGTAATTTATAAACGCTGCAAATCAGGCGAAGGATTATGCAGTGCTTTATTATTTATAATAGCTTTTGCAACAGTTGGTATTAGCATTAGCCTTTCTGTGTATTTGTGCCATTACAACGACCACTTTGCAAATACTCGGATTACCGTTAAATCAAATTCTAGATAATTTAACGCCATCTTTGCAGTCAATCAGTATTAGCATACTATTAATCGATAAAATTGCTGATATTTATTAGAGCAGTACATGAAGATGTATAGGATAATATTTGTTATCGTTGTACAATTTTTCACATATTTATATTGGCCTTCCAGAAAGAATAATATTGTTCTATAATAAATAATTGTGATAATGGTTACTTAGTGCTGCTGTCATTAAACGATTATACATTTGCTGATTTCTCATAAACACCAAACTAAGAACTAAGAACGTCATGCCGCCACAAAATTGCTTAATCGTTTAGATACTTTAAGAAAATAGAAAATCATACTTAACGCAGGTAAACAAATTTTACCAATAGGAAGTAATAATAAAACCGTTGAAGCATTCCATTAAAATAATATGAAGATATATTTTGCTACAAAGTCGCCACTTTCCAATTCGATTCAGTTTGTAAAATTCAATTTGCTTGTACACTAAGCTAGTGAAGCAATCAGTTTGATAGTAAAACTGATACTAATCTGATTAGGACGGCTTCATAAACTTTTGAAGTAAATACTCTTAAGAAAAACGCTATTACTGAGTGTAGCAATTTAGTCTGTTGGAAATAAAGCCAAATTGTAGAAGATGAAATATGCTCAATAATATGGCATCAATTAATGCAAAGAGTTTTTTGGAGTCTAATTAGAGTTCTGCCTAAGGCGTATTGGCATGTTTATTAAGCTTAAAAAACCGACTTTGCGATTACATCTTTATTGCTAGGTTTGTCAAACAAGGTCTGCTGTACATTAAAAAATAGTGGCTTTTAAACATCGTAACTCATTTATTTTTTTAGAGCAGTTTTGACTTAACAATTTAATAAATAACAATCGACTCATTAAAAGTTCTATTTTATGCGTATTGTATTTTGAAATATGTACAGGCTAACTATAAGTAATAATTCAATACTAAATTTGGAGCTCTGATTATCTTCCCGGTGATTATTTATTAGTCGTTAAAATTCTTTATAAAAATTAGCAAGCAACTTTTAAAACGCGGAGATATGTTCGGCGAAACATGTAAGAAACCCAATTTGAATAATGATGTAAATGTAAGGAACTCTTTTTGATTTGACTAAACAAAAAATTAATTAAAATTACCGTCAATTTAATTGAAAAAATAAGATGACCATAGGCTCGTGAAACTCCGGATCTGAGCGTATCAATGAAACTCCAATTTCAACTTTAAAATTGTAATATTTTTGTAATTGTGTCAATTTATGCCCACGTTCGTTGCTTCAGTTAAGTATTATTTAAATATCATTTTAATGAGGTTACAATTTCAAGGAGTAGCTGCATGTCAATATCTCTATTTATGTAATATAATTATACAGGGTGTAAACGGAAAAATCGTACATAGGGAAAAGGCATTGTTTAAAATTACGAAGGATCGACTATATTTGTGAACATGTACCATAGTAACGTTATTTGTATTATTATCCGCGCAACGATAGAAACGCGTAGGGGAAAAATGTACATAGGGAAAGAGCAATGTTTAAAATTATGAAGGATCGACTATATCTGTGATCATGTAACATAGCAACGTTGTTTGTTTTATTGTCCGCGCAACGATAGAAAAGCTTAGGGGAAAGAGGGATGCAGGTAGATTCATACGTTTCGCAGTACTGAAGTGTATTGGTAGTCTATGTCAAATTCGAGGTTAGCCGGTGAAGTTTTACGTCAGTGCCTTAGTGATATGCCAGATTTGCAGAGGACAGTGTGACACGATTGTTAATCTGTTTCAGGTTATGAATATAAGTCAATCAGCTGATTATCAAAATTACGTTTGAACAAAAGGTGTTCGTCCACGGGGAATTTTTGTTTTGTTTAACGTTATCGCATTACAAGTTATCATTCTGAAAAGTAGTAATTCTTTATATGTAAAGCATTTTACATTTCTTACAATCTCGTACATGAAAATGTCTAAATGTATTTTAAGTAATTGTAGCAATTCTTTGGAGACTGGTTATGCTCTATTTTATTTTCCCACCCCTTGTGTAAAGCTAATGTCCTCCAGATAGTGACAGATGTACACCTTTGATAATAAGATATCTTCCTTGCAATGCTAAAAAGAATACCATATCTACGTCTTTGTTTATTTGACAATCGTGGTCACATTCTTCTCTGCTACAAATGTGACATATCATCAAGGCACTAGTTGGGGAGGGGGGGGGGGGAAATGAGCACCTCTGTGGGCGCCCAGTTAAAACTCACGCCACTTAAAATATTTAATGAACAACAAGAACATTTTTAGGATTTTGGTAATAATCATTACAAATGAATCAGAGGAAAACAGCTAAATAACATTGATCATGATGATGTTGCGGAAGACAATTCAGCGGTTGTGTAACGACGAAAACAAAGGCCGTAATGATGAAATTGATAACGAAACCAATTATGAAGATGAAGTGCGCATGAGCGCAGTTGAGCATAGTAAATATTTTGAATCTCTGTATATTTTACAATTAGAGAGCACCTATATATTGAAGAAAATTGTATTGTTGACAGCATTTAAGATTGTATGTCTAATGCATCACCTTAAACATCTCTATTATGGTATATATAGTTAGCGTTCCTTTTGAGTTTATAAAATTTTATCTTTCTAATAGAATGCATACTAGTAGATATTATACTGGTGATCGGAGCTTAAATCCGTGACTTACGATGTGCCTTAGGGGTCTGTCCTTGGGCCAGTACTATTTATAGAATATATAAATGATGTTTCCTAGTACATGCCAAACACTGCTGAGTGTTTTTATTTGCAAAAAATTCCAGCTTTTTAAATAAATATTCTAATCTTTCTTTGAATAAAGTCAAAAATTGATCTTACGCAAACAAATTTCTTATTGACGAAGCAAACACTCAAACTTTGGCGTTATCAATCACTAAGTTCACGAGAAAAAAGAGGAAAAGTTGAAAACTCCTGGGGGTTACCCTTGACGATGGACTTACTTGGCAGGCTCACGTAGAGACACTTATTTCCTTTGAAGTAATATATATCTTTTGAGACAACGCAGATATTCATTGAGCTTCGTGTATTTTGCAATGTTCCATTCCCGCCTGAACTATGGAGTTATCCTATGGGGTAGCTCTGGAAATCTAATTGGAGTTTTTCACGTACAAAAAAGGCAGTAACTTTGTTGGCCGGTGCGAGTTCCGCAGAGCACAGCAAACCACTTTATATAAAGTTGGGTATTATGACCCTACAATCAATCTTCATTTGTTATTCGCTTTTGGAAATTCACTAATTTTCCAATACGCTTAAAAATATTCTCATAATTATAACTATAGTACTCGGGGCTGTAATAACCTAAGAATTCATGTACTTGAGCTAACTGAAACAAAACGAAACAGTTTCGATTTAGAACCTTCGAAAAAAATTTCTGGAAAGGTAAGAAGTTTATGCTGTAGTAAAGCAATTGTTGAAAAATACATTTTATTCTACGAACGATAGTGTGCTGTGATATTGTTTACTGAGTGTTAACATGGAGTTGTTTTCATGTTTTTAAATTGTTTGTTTTGTATTATACTGGCGTATACATTTTGTTGATGTTGTGGTAATAATGTAAAACTACAGTGTGTAATTTCTTTGTTGTCATTTTATCTTTACAATGTACACTTGCTATATAATGTTAATATTATTTTATGTTTGTGGCGAGCTATAAACAATTGGTTATGTGTACTGTGGCAGAGTAAATTTATTCTTATTTTTATTCTAATAAGTTAGTGCTCTCCATTTTGTCCATGTCCATTACGAGATAGGAGGTTGGTTTTTAAGACATTCCTATTCTACTTTTTCATCTTCTATCCGAATCTACAGTCAAAATTTCTAAAAACTTTCCTGAAAATTAAAATTTAACGAAAAATGTACATGATGCTTACACCTTACATCTACATTCATGAACCCCAAACCAGAAGCTGTAGATATGGATATTTCTATAGAAAGGAATACAAAAATGGAACGCAAACAGTGCAGCGGTGAAAGATGAGTTGAAGTCGCTGTTTATCAAAGATGCTTTTGATGAAATATCTTGAAAAACTATGCAATTTACTGCATACATACGTCGACCCACTACTTTTTCCGAATTTAAGAGAGACCTCCTAGAGAAAGTTCACCTGTGAGATGAATTACTGCAGTTTGGTAAATTGTTTGTAATCTTCGTATTAGCTCGCTTAATGACATCTACGATGAAGATATTAAAATGAACCTGAACCAGAATTAGAGGAGGTAGAACAATCAGAAGAAAAGCATGAAGAAAAAATAAAATGCAAGGAGCAGAAGAAATGTAATAACAAACTGCTTGTCTTGTTGCTATATTTTTTCAGACTGATACAATATGCAGTCTGTAACATTAACAAATTTATTTTTAACGCAGGAATACCGCGTGACAGCGGGCAGTTCACGTCGCAAGAGACCCTGAATTAAACAGGCATTATGCTTTAAAAAGTAGAAGAAGAATACAGGTAAAGATATCAGGTCGTATGCGTATTAACGTATTTTGGTGGAGTTTTTATATTTACGTTTCTGCAATGACGCTGTATTAAATTATCGTTCATTATATTACTATAACTTTTATTAGGTACCATCATAATAATAATTAGAAATATTTAAGGCAATTGTTTTCAGAATACTTATTAGTCTTCAGGCAAATAGTATTTGAACCTTTTCCAACTCATGTAATTGCCGAGTTCCGTACAATTTTAGGCTACCTGTATACGAGGGGTAATTGCTATACTTACCCTTGTCCAATAAAAAACGTTAGTAACTTTTGCCTGATATTTGTATGTTTTTGCACAATCTTTAGTGACGTAAATTAATTTGCCCCAGCCCCTAGTGTAAATCACTTCTTCATTAGTGACAAAACCTAGTTATACCAAGCCTGGGTTTAAATAAAAATCAGGAAGAACTAAATCTGAAGAATAACGAGGTGGTTCAAAATTTGGCAAAAACTTTATTACGATCAAAAATCGACCTTGATGCATGAATGTGATTAGCGGTTTCGAAACAATCTTATGGGACATTCAATTTAAAAAACTACCAAAGGCTGCAACTAACCTAAACAAGCTAGAACGACACAGCGAATTGTTGGTGGGTTGTTTGAAACCACTGCTTTTTATCTGACGTGAATTCAAGTAGCTCTGGGTACAGCATCAACCAATCAGAATCAGACTGGCGGACATGCGCAATATGGAATTTGGAAACAACATTTCATAACGCGCCATTTATTTTGTTTTCAGTAACCCTAACTGCGTGCCTCCTCGATTAATTGATAAAACATGTGATAAAATGTCCAACAAACAAAATCGTCGGCTATGTCAGGGTTGTAGCGTTGTAGCATAGGCATTCGCTCTCGCATACTCTGATGGTAAAATTTAATTATTTTGCAAATTGTGTAACAACCTTTAGATATGATGTGCACTTGATCTGTGGAGTCATTGTAGAGTTTGTCCTTTTTGTGTAAGAGTGTGAATTGCCTTCAGCGTTTTATCATGCACCACCAACTTTATGCAACAGCAGACATCGTGTGTATTTCTGCTCC